>JAQFVV010012619.1:372363-667302 GCA_028023455.1 Epiperipatus broadwayi | reverse complement strand
GGGGTTTACATTGTTGTTCTAACTATCTTGTTATTTCCATTTGGGTTCTGATGAGTCTATGTTGTGCAATATGGTGTGAACATTAGATCTTTCACATATTTGTTATCTGATTGTTAGCCCCCCCCCCCTTTTGCCTTGTTGTTAGTTTGGCATATTGTATAATGTCCAAGTGTCCTCAAATGTTTTTGACGATGCCAGGAGTTGGTCTCTCTTCTGGATTTTAATCATTGTTTTGGAAAAAACCTGTTTTATAGTAGGTTGTGGGTGTTCCATGATTAGTTTACAACGTGTAACCCATATGGCATAGTTCAAAAATATTGAGAGACGTATTATTGGATAGGTTTTAGTATTGATACTATCTTTCAGAGATGAGATCAGTTGGAAATCTATCTTGGTGTTGGAGAGTATGATTTCTCGGATCACTCTGAATCCCATACATTGTGAGAAAAGGTGTTCCAATGTCTCATCGCCGTTCATGCAAATGCTGCAAGTAGGGTCTATGTTGTGACCACATTTGTAAAAGAGGAAGTGATTAGTAGGTAGTCCATTAATGTTGTATTTAATGAGGAAGTCTAGGTATTTGGCCTCTAGACTCCATCTTTTAAAGTTGGATACCAGTTTCTGATTATTGTAATAAAATGTGTTGATTATAGGATGTAAGATTGGATGGAGGATTGTGTATGCTTGCCATAATGATATTTTAGAATTGAATGTGGAGTCGTTTATTGGGCAGTGCTGTTTGATAAGACTTGTGTTTCTAGTGATCCATGTTTGTCTGTCTGGTGGGGGTCGGTCAGTGGGTGTTACCTTTTGAAGGAAAGCTTTTTGGAGAATTTTGTTAAAACCATATGATGCTACCAAGTTGTGTATGACGTTGTAGGTTTTTTGGTAAATCAATGCCTGAATGGAGTGGAGAGCAAGACCATTTAGCTTTCTTGGTCGCTGAATGCCTTTGAGGCTGATCGCGACTGTTTTACCTTTCCAGAAAAGCCTTGAGCACAAGCCATTTATTTTATTTACGAAGCTTTTGTTGCATTTGATAAATGGAAGAAAGTATGCTATTTTTGGCATCACATTCATGTTAATTAGTGCTACCTTGCCAGGGAGGGAAAGGTAGACTTGTGACAAGGAAGTGATGAATTTGTTTGTTGTTTCCAGGATGTTATCCTGAATCTCTTTGGTCATTGCTGTGGTCGATTTGAAGATGGAAAACCCAAGATATCTCTGTGGCTTGGCAGAGAAGAGGGTGTTGATTTTCCTTCCTGAAACAATTTGCCAGGAGGCAGACTTGCTGGGGTTGAATTGCAGCCTGTATTTCTCAGTATAGCGGCTTAATATTGTTTGTAGCAAAGGAATATGTTTTCTTGATGGTAGGATGATCATTACATCATCCATGTAGGCAAACATGTTGAATTCTCTGCTTAAATTGGGTATAAAAAGACCTGGTAGATTTTTTTCCAAATCCATCAGGAGAGGATTTATATATGCGATGAAGCATAGGGCACTGAGGGGGGAACCCTGAGGGAGAGCTTGTGTCGGTTTAAATCCGGAGGTGATGTTACCATCCATAGTGATAAAAATTTCCCTGTTGTATAGTAAATTGCTTATGATCTGGACAGCAGCTGCAGGAACATCATACTCGGCCAAAATATTTAAGAGTATGTCTATATGTACCGAGTCAAAGGCTGTAGCAATGTCCAGTTGAATAGCTATCGGCCCTGACTTCCGGTGGATTCTGACATAATCAATGATGGAGATTATGTTGCCCATTGCATGTGCAGTAGAGGATCCCTTCTTGGCATATTGGTTGTTAGATATGTGCTTTAAGACATTTGGTTGGATGAGGTCTTTGATCACGGACTCTACAATTTTAATTAGCAGGGGTGTCATGGAAATAGGTCTGATGTTTGAGAGATCCATAACCTGATTTTTTTTTTATAAATGGAACCAGCGCCACTGGGTAAAGGTTAGGTATCACTCTATTACCAGTTGCTAGGTAATCCACCATCTTCTTCATTATGGGAATTGCAAATTGATTGAGGTGTAGGATTAGGAATCTGGGAATCCCATGTAATCCAGGATGTACACCATCTGGAAGGGAAGATATTTTCTGTTGGAGTAGGTTTTCTGTGATCCCATGTGGTGCCTGTGGATCAACTTCAGACCAGGATTGTGTGCCATTGAAGATTGCGGTTTGCATTCTTTGCCGGAAGTGTTCTTTTATTGTGTTCATCATAGGTGTTCCCAGTAAGGTTTTCCCATCTGCAATGATGGAGGTGGGAGTGGTTTTGTTATTTTTCCCTCCAAGTGCCCATCTCAAGTAGCCTTTTGTCCAGTGGTGTTGTTGTGATAAATAGCATTTGGCTCTCCTAATGGATAGGTATTCTGCCAGGGATTTTTGTCTTGATCGGTATAGGTTTTTAAGACTATATATATCTTGTGTTTTGATAGGTTGACTTTGGAGCATCTGAAGCTGACTCTCTATTTGTAGAAGATCTCTGAAGAGGCCATTAGGGCCTTTGGCTTTCATGGTGTGGTGTTTTAATATTGTCTGTAGGATGCCTATAAATGAAAACCAGGCTTCTTCAGCTGGTCTTGAAAGGATGTTGATTTTGTGAAAATATATATAAGATTCGGACACTATGGCCTCTGTCATGTTTGATTTTGTTACCATCCGCATGGTTTTGTGAAGAGCCTCTGGGGTTGGGAGGCCAGCCATGGTTTCAAGAGTAACTACAAGGGCCATATGGTCCGAAAACGAAACTGGTAAAAGTTTTGCATTTAGATGAAAATGTAAATCTGGTGAATAATATAATAGGTCTATTAGGGTTTGGTGGGATTTGGTGTAAAAGGAGTAGGATCTGGGAGGAAGGAATCCTTCCCCACACATCAAGTTTCTATTTATCAGTGGAAGAAATTTTAAGTTAAAGTGACCATATGTGGTGTTAAAATCTCCCAATATAAGTAAAGAGCCTGATTTGTTGCTAAGGATAGCATTTAAAATCTGAATGATTTTGTGATAGATAGTAGGATTGTTTGAAGTGTATATATAAGCTAGATTTATGCTGTAGCCCCAATAGTCTATTTCTAATAAGATTAAGTTGTTATCCAAATAGAGTATACAGAATTTGTTTGGAGGAAATTTTTTGTTAATTAATACTCCAACCCCTCCAGCTGCTGAATGTCCAACTGAAAATTTAGTGAAGCCCATAGTGGCAATTAATGTTTCTATTTTAGTGTCAGTGTTATTATGGAATTTGGTTTCCCCCATTAGAAGGATGTGGGGAGAGTTAATGCTTATCCAATTTCTAATTGCGTGAGCACGGGCCAATGAGTTGAGGCCACGGACATTAATCCCTGCAATTTTACAGTTCATAATATAGTGTCCCTGCCCCCTCAGCCAGCCCCTGGTCTCAGGGAGAATTTGGAAGTAAATGACTATAATTGATTTCTTGATCTGATGCTTCTTCCAATGAGAGTTGATGTAGATTTGATTCCATGAGTACTGGAAGGTCCTCATTTTCCATAGAATCTGGTAATTCCAAATAGGGATCATCTTCCATTGGTGCTGAATCAGTATCAGAGTGCTCAGAGGTTTTTCTTTTCTTTTTTTCCCATGACACTCTGTGTTTACTTTGTGATTCTTGTGAATCTGGTTTTAATGTAGGTAGTTGTGTTATAAACCCAGAATTCATATCGTCATCTGAGCTTGATTTATCCGGAACATCTGATTTCCGTTTATTAATATTTGGTATAGCTTGTCATGTTAGCTCTACTTCTTGTGAAAGATCCTGATTCCAATGTCCAGACAAACCATCCTTTTCCCCCAGGTTTGGAGTTTTGGTGTGTGCTGGGTTGAGTTTTTTCCTTGGTTTATTGGTTTTGCTACTTTCTTTTTGAGGATGTGGAGTTATTGTATTTTGTTTACTTTGTGACTTTCTAGGTGATTGGGTGTTATTTTTGTCTATTTTGATTCTGGTGTCTGTTTCTTCTATTGGAAGTGACTTCAAGTCTGAAGGATTGTCAAGCATTGATTCATAGCCCCTTTTTTCCAATGTTGTACTGTTTATTGGCTGAATATTATCTGTGTATTGGTTTGAAATGAGATGAGGTGTACTTGATGTAGTTGTTTGTTTATCATTTCTATTTTTGGTTGTATTGTTGTGGAATTCCATTTCAGTTTGTTGGGAAAGATTATCATCTTGATCTTCATCTCTAGATATTATGTGGTCTGGTGTTACATCTGTGGGAGTTATGTCTATAGATTCAGTGTAGTTTGATGTTGTAGCCCTGTGTTTATCAGTGTGGTTTTCAATATTATTGTCTGTTTTAGGTGACTGTTTGGTGTCTGTAGTTGTTGTTGTTTCTATATTCTTTCCACTGCAGTGGTGGAACTTGCCTTTCTTTTGATTGCAGATAGTGCAGATACGTGCCAAACAGTCTTTTATAAAGTGTGTCCTTTGTAAACAGTGAAAGCACTGAGGCTGCACCCCCCTGAATGTTAGGACCATTGGTGAACCTCTTGCATTAACTACAGTAGGGATGTCAGTGGGAGAAACGTTTTTTTTCATGGCTAGTGAGAAGATTGCTGTGTTTGATATTATGTTTCCGTTCAAGATGGGGTCTGGAAGGAATTTAAATTTTGAAACAGTGCCATAGGGATTGAGGATATTTTGGAGCTCTTGTTCAGTGAATCTTGTTAGGCAGTTTTTGATTTTCCCTTGTAGTATCATAGGTCTGTTCATTTCTACAGTGCAAAGTATTTTATTTCCCAGTATTTTAATATTGTTTTTAAATTGGAGCCTGTCTGCCCAGGTCTTAAATTCTATTGCCACATATCTGTCATTAGGGTGAGTTAGTATTTGATAAATTCCCAACTCTGAATCATGTTGTTTAATTACGGAATATAAATGCTCCATGGGGAATTTGTATAATGATAAGTTTTCATTCGTTACTGCTAGGATTAGAGTTTTGTCATTGTAATAATTTTGGAAAGATTTATAGAGCATGTTTGGAATAGTTTTGTTGAAATTATAGTTTATGTTTTGATGCATTTCATCGGTAATATTATTATAATTTAATATCTTAATTGATTGGGGGTGTTGATTGTCTTCTGTTGTGATTTCTCTTTCATATTCCGATATGCCTATAAGCATTTCATTAATATTGCTGACCGAGTTAGTCTCCACGGTTTTAACGTCTTTGTTGATACTTAAAGCGTTAGCATAGGATATAGATTTTTTTGGAAGGGTTTGGATTTGTGAGTCTGTTTTGAAATGTTCGAACGATGTAGATATTAAAGGTTCATCTAGTTTGAAATTTTCATTTGTTTATGAATGGGTTTTGTTGATTTTTTTTAATCTATTATTTCATTTTTTCCTCCCGAAATACTGTTGACAGTTTCTGGTGTTACAGCAGCGAATTTGGTGACCTCTGGTGATTTAAAAAAAATGTTTCCACTTTCTTCAGATAGATTTTGCTGATATTTTATTTTTTGTTCCAAATTATTCTGAGAGTGTTTCGCGGTTGTGGATGAATTGTGTTTATTTATTTCTCATAAAGGAGTTTGGGAAATACGGTGAGTGTTGTTACTGTTTTCGTATGTATTATTAATATTGGCTGTTATTTCGCCCGATGGAAGACCAACGCTATTGCATATAACTGATGAAGTTTGTATAATTTCTTGCATTTTAATGTTGTCAGTAATTATTTGGTGCTTAGTATTGCTAATGGGAAGGTTTTTGATCTCAGATGGAGCCTGAGATTTGTTATTATAGCTATGAAGATTTCGGCCATCATTTCTGTTGAACGACTGAGTGTGACATTTTAAGCTTGAATTGCTATGTATATTATCTATATCATTGTCACATTCCATTTTTAAATATATAAAACTTCTCTTACCTTGTATTTAGGGGTTTGGAATGGGGTTTGACACCCCCTTTCCTGCTGATTTCAATTTTTGAGGAGAGCTATCGTTCACGTTGCTTGCTGTTTAAGAACCGGAAGCGAATTAAATTTTTTGTGTTATATACTATGACAATCAAATGTATTTAGAAAAAGTTTAGATACAATTTGAATTTTTCTAAACACATGTAACAATTAAACTAGGTGATTGGTATAGACCAACATATAACTACAAATTGTATATACATATATAAAAAATGTGGAAGATGTAAACTGTAATCATAGTGCATGGAACATTCATTATTTATGCATTGTTTATTTAATTACATATATATATAATGATATCAACCAAAGCTTAAATAAACTATAGAATTCTTTAATTTGTTGTCAAGGCAATCTGTATGGGTTAAAAAAAAATATTTTATTTGTAGAGGTTGCCTTGTCAACAGAGTTTAGATTTTGTGGTTTATTTAAGCTTTGATTGTTATCACGTGATTTATATTTAGAAACTGTCTAGTTATTGGTAATTTGTGATTTAATATATTGTAACTGTCAGAATTGCACAACCCACATGCAAATCACCTGAGAACAATCCACACGTGCATTTCACATTCTGACGTCAACACAATTTATTATATATATATATATTTTATTTTAATTTTTTTTTAAATTTATTTTTTTATTTTTTTTTTAAACCAATATTTTTATTAGTTTATTTATTTAAGACAACACAATACCATTAATTTTCCAATAATAACCTTCATATAAATAATAATTTATTCTATACATTAATAAAAATAAACACTATAATTAGAAATAAAAATATAACCATTTATAAAATTCCAGTATTGTGTTGTCATATGACTCATTCTGGTGGCTATAGGAAACATTTATTTTCTTAAATTCAATGTGTCTTCATCTCTCGTATCAACTGCTATATTATTTAAAGAGATGATAATTCTATTCAATAATGACGTATAATTTTGAATAACACACCTTTTTTTTTTTCAGAATCTCAGTCAGAATAATAAAAAAGATCTTTTGTGTCCTTCCATCATCCATGACAACACAATAATATAACTAAGATTTATTACTTAGACAATTTACTAAATGGGAATGAATAATTCAACCAAAGTTAATGTTTGGGAATAAATTCATTTTTATTTTTATTTTTTTTTTTCATTTTTTTTTTTTTTTTTTTTTTATCCACCACAAAACATTTCCTGGCATGATTTTAGTTAATTAATTTATAAATTAACTTAAGGTAAATAAACCTTTTCAAATTTTATTAGATTAATTTAACTTTAATTATGCACAGATATAGTATACCGTGGTATAAAAGTTTAAAATAATACTATTTTAAAATACTATTAACATAAATTGTTTGAATGGATTCCAATCTATTGCACAGACATCTATCTGCTCTCAACTATCATCATCATTGTTCTAATGCTGATACAAGTTTATAAATTAAGGCTAATCTTACTATTTGGTTGTTGTGATCAATTACAGGTTATGATATTAGTATACAATGAGTAATAAAATATAATTATAAAATTCAGGGATGCACATCTGTACTACAATAGTTATATAAGAATGTATATATGGAGAGATTATATGCCCATGGTAGGAAGTAAACTTCTAAGTGTATATAGCATACAATGACCAGCAATTGCATATGCATCACTATACAACATGTATAAAAGAAAAATGGATGGCATGTGGTAGGAATTAATCATATATCGCATATCATTGTTTAAATAAGATAATGATTGAGCAGTAATAATTGATCTTACAATCATCAAATACTAATGGGTTACATAAGAATGAGAATTAGATGTAACTTATAACCTGAATTGATGTATACCAGCCGTACATTCTTATCAATAATAATAATAATTCAAATACAAGACTAGTTAGTTAAAACTGACATCTATGTAACAGAATCCTAGTCTTAGCTTATCTATGCAGCAGACTTGCCTCCCATTCATAACTTTAAAATTTTATTGATTTAACTTACTATTATTAACTAAATAAAATGGAAATAATGATTTAACTAATATATAACTTTTTAATCTATTTGAGAATATATATATATACACACAATAAATAAGCATTTAATGTCATTATTAATTCTCTGAAATAAATCAAAACATTGTTAAATTTTCAAAATGCCATTTACACAATCTTCCATTCTATATTGCTCTCATCCATTCTTGTCAATGTATTAACATTATTTTTGTTTAAATACCATCAGCATTATTTTTTTGTTGTTAAATGGTTTTATGTAAATAATCCTAGATGGATGGTCTTATTGTATAATAGGGGCAGGTAAACTGTTTACCGCATGACCTCCAAGGAATATATTAAAATCCCTGTAAAGAGAATAACCATTATTCACCAGATTTTTTAAAAATAAAATGATATATGAAGATTCCAAGTAGAATCTGCAACATTGCTGAATAACATTTTTCTAAATTGTCACAATAATATGCTATTTAACATGTTTATCAAATGTTAAAATGCATTTTCATTTAATATATACTGTATATACATCTAGTTAGAATTGTCTTGATAATTATTAAAAATTACATTGTTTTTAAAGATATAATTAAAAGAATCAAAAATTATTCAAAGTAATTGAAACACTAATCACTGAAATAATTGAATGATTGTGTTCAAAGAAGGAGAAAATTTGAGTATTTATTATTATCTCTTTTTATAAAAAAAAAAAAAAAAATCATGTATATATCATTACAATACTAAATAGTCCTTTTCAAATGAAATTTAACAAGATGCATAAAACGTGCGGGTTCGCGTCCCGGCCATTGCTATGACACTTAAAATATATATATAAAACAAAATCTTTCCATCATTCACTTCAAAAATCAAGTTCCTTTAACATTGAAGTGAATGATGGGAAGGCTATTTTATTTTGTTTATATATATTGTTTGTATCTTGTTGAACTTTACTTGCAAAGGTCTTTTTGTTAATAGATGAAACCATAGTTGTGAAACTTGGTTTTTGAAGTGAATGATGGGAATGTTATTTTTTGTATATATATGTGTTGTATTATCTCACTGAATTTCATTTGAAAAGATTTTCTAATAGATGAAACCATAGTTGTGTAAGAATATTAGTAAAAATTTGTTTATGGCTAATATTATGATGATGTTACATGATTTTCTATTTCATTTATAATCACTAGTATAGCAATTGGCAGTATTTAATTTTTCTCTTTATATGTATAGGTTAATTAATAATTTATTTAACAATTTAGAACATTAGTAATCAAATGATTTATTGCTTAGGAGTTCATTAGAAGTTTGAGAACCTGGAATGACAGAGATAGTCTGCAACCTGTAGACATCAAATTTTGCAGTCTGACATGCTGCATTACACACAAACCATGGAGAGAATTTAAGTAAATATAGGATCTAAATCTTGGGGTTACATCATTAATTCAATCATGTTCTTATTAACATTTGAACATTTTTTGTGATTTAATTTGAAGAGGGGGAAGGGAGTATAAAAGTATCACTTAATTAAAAGAGATAGATCAGTTTAAAAAAAATCTATCTACTTCTGATATAAACTATTGTTTAGATGCTTCTTATCTTTCTTTTTCATATTTCTGTAATTTAAATTTAAGGTCTATCTAATTATATTTGTCTTAATTTGTCCTGTTTGAACTGTTTATTTTGTAGATGATATTTATACATTTGTTCAATCTGACTTATCTTTTGAGGGTTTTTTTTCATTTTTAAAGTTTCCATCTTTTTCTGGTATGTATATCACTCTTCCATTGATCACAGTTGTAGCATTTTCTGATTTTTCTTCCCAATATTGATTTTATTTATTCTGATGTTTTTTTTTTTTACAAAATGTTATAGTGTTTAATGATTTTAATATTTATTATGTTTTAATATTATAACTGTACTATAACTGGAAAAGAAACTGAAGATTGTTTATTTCACCTTCTGACTTATTTTAATCACCAACCTTTAACTTCTGTCATGTTCAAGAGTCTTATAACTTTTTTATGTTCTTCATAATTTTCAAAAAATTATGTGAGATAATTTAGTTAAGTTTAATTATAAATATTAATTCTTATTAAGTGCAATGTCAGCACATAATACTGAAATAAGGCTAAAACCTTAATACATGTGCCTTGAGTGCTTATCTTTATAAAGTCGAATCTTGCATTTAGATTTGTAGAGGTTTCTCTTGTAATAAATTAAGCACTCAAGGCACATGTACTAAGGTTTTAGCCTTATTTAAGTATTACATTTAATTATGTAAACTCATTTTTAAGGATAAAATTGCTTCCTGCTTGTTTTTATTTTATTTATTATAAAAGTGAACTTTTTTTTTTGGTTCATTTAACATTTTACTGGATATTAAAGCTCAAATTTAGCATTTTTTTGAATATTTCTCTCACTGTTGAGATGGAGTCTGTAATTCTACTTCTAATGTATTACATTCTATTCACAATAATCTTTCGTCACTTTTTTTAATCTCACATTATTTATTGCTATTTTAACAGTAGCAAACTCTCCATACAGCAGTGCCACCCAATCCACGCCTTAGTAATCACTGGATGCAAGAATGTTTGTGTATAAAATCCCTATCTAGTCAACCTACTCATACAATATCTCCAGACCAGTTTCTAGCTATGGCTTTCATCACAAGCTAGAAACTAGTCTGAGGATATTGGACGATGCACAAACCTTCCTGCATCCATTGACTACTAAAGCTTGCACTGGGTGGCACTACTGTATGAAGAGTTTGCTACTGTTAATAACAGCTAGTGCAAGCATAGAAAATGGTGATCATGTGATGTTTTATTTGCATTGTTCTTTGTTTTTCAAATACTATCAATTTCATTGCTTTTCCCAATTGCATTCATTATTTTTTTTCTGTTCTTACATAATCTATTCCGGAAAATTGTGCCTTTTTAAAAATGTAATATAGATTTTTTTAAAAGAGAGTGTTTTCATTTTTTATAAAGAATAAAATAAATTAAGCTTCAAAGTGTTCTTTATGCTTTATTTTTAGCAATGATGCAATTTACATTTTTAGCTAATGAAGAATAGTAATTAATTTATTGAGCGCACAGAAAGCATATGTAAATACTTTAAACAGGCTAAGAAAAAAAATGTAATAGTTCATTATTTAAGAGATCATGTGATATTTGAACAATAAAAGTGATGATGTTGTGTTTCAACTTTAAAGACGTTTTGTTTTTGATTCTGTCAATCTACTGCTGCACCTCACCATGCAGGACTTTCGAATAATATTGTTTCTATTGTACATAGCCATAAATTACTTTTGATGGCTAGTATATATCCATGATACCAAATATGGACTGCAAACATGGGTAAAAGGATCTTTTCATCACTGTGGTTGTAGTAAAATGTATTTGTTCTATGCAAGACTGCAAAATATGTCATCGTCATCTATTATCATGCTAGCAATAAGATTATATAATTTATCTATTTGCTTGAGTACTAATATAATTATTTTTGAGTTATTATCATATTAAAATTATTAATATTTAAGACTGAACTTTTTTATACTCTTTTTTTTTTGCTTCTGGATTTTGGGCTTGTGATTTATCAAATAATATTGGTTTATCTAAATGATTTTCTGATTATAATTTCATGAGCTTCTATGTGTAATAAAACACTTTCATTAAAAAGAATAATATTTTTTGTTATATCCTGAATTAGTGTTGTTATGTCAAGTTGTATCTTACTGAAAATATTACTTTAATTAAAAATTATTGGAGTATAAGTTTTTTATACTTTATAGGTATGAAGTAGTAATAGATAGTATGAGTATTGTTCTGAGAAAAAAATTCTTATTCAAAGGCAGGAATGTTTATCCTGTGACCAGAGAGCCATATGTTAGCCAGAATGTCTGTGAATGCAGCAGTGCAAAATTGTAAACTTATTTAAAACATGAGATTTTTTTGTGTTTAGGTTATCACAATATAATTAAAAAAAATATATGGACAATATCAAATATCATACTAGGTTTGTTTTTTCTTTTTTAAAAAACATCAATGGTGTTTTATTACTTAGATATCTACATTTTCTATATTGTAATCACGAACTTGGAATCTGCTTGACAATTTGAAAAGACCATCTGAATGGTTTGCTGCATAATTAGGATTATTATTTAAGGACATTTTAAAACTCATTGTAATGGATATCACAGAAATTATGCATAGATCTTTTTGTTTTGCTTATCAACTTTTGGTATTGTTTGTATATATAATGTGTGGCCCAAAGCAACTCCTATTTTCCCAATGTAGTTCAGAGATACCGAAAGGTTGGATTTCCCTGTTCAAAGATATAATTATTTGTAAAATATAGTTACTGATTCCAATTCAATGAAAACATTAATTTCTTATATATTTAAGTTTTTTTATTTATTTACTAATATAACATTAAAAGACCACAAAAAGAAATTATTCTTGCAGATTTTATTTTTAAAAATTCATAGTGTATTTTCCTCCCTGCAACAATTGCAAACATACAATCAAAATTTATAATAATAATAATTAGAGGAAAAATATTTATTTACAATAATGACATAGAAAGATAAATGTTCATCCGTAATACATTTGTATTTACGTACTAGCCAGAAATGATTTTGGCAATTACTACTATTGCTAAAGTTCTCATTTCTCTTGAGTTCCCGCAAATTACAGTAAACCTTTATTTTTATATTGGACTATTTCCATCATCTAATATGTGTGTTGAATGTGTTTAGAAAAGTTTAATTTTAGTAAGGACCCAGGTTCGAATCCCATGCTAGTACTGTCACTGGTCAGGCCAGCAACACCTGAAGAAGAGGGGAGAAAAATACCTCTCAAAACTTGTGTATAGACTAACCTGTTTGCTGTGATATTACTAATAGTTAGTGCATATACTAACCTGTTTGCTGTGATATTACTAACATTTGTTTGCTGTGATATTACTAACAGTTGAATATATTTGGAATATTTAACTAAAATTAAACTTTTCTAAACACATTCAACACACATATTAGATGATGGAAATAGTCCAATATAAAAATACAGCTAGAACACCATCATCACAAACCTTCAGAAAAACACAGTCAACCTTGTTTATAAAATTTGCTACTCTTAAATGTTTTACTCCATAAGCAATTACTATACCCTCGGGAACCCTTGAGGTTTACATGAAATATAATCAGTATGAATTATAAAAGACCCTAGTTGGTTTTCTGTACCTTCAGATTCAAGTTTTTGTGTTCTTCCTACAAGCTCCTACAACTGGTGACACACACAGTAGTCAAATAAGAAGAGACTAACACTCTTTAACATGCCGTTTTATATAGTCCTCACCTTTGTTTTCCCTTCAACTACCCTTAATTTAATTCCTTCTTTCCAAATTACTTAATACACTCAAACGGATATTCTGTTATTGTTTTCATATCTATTTCTTTGATCAGTTGTACACCATTTATTTGTACTTCTTTTCTTATCATTTATTTAGTCCACTGTTTTAAATACAACATTTCACAAAGCTTTTACTTCAACATTCCATATTATTCCCATTTACTTAAAATTCTTTACATCTTTTATTTCTGCCTCTTTTTCTTCTTTCAGATTTAAATAACCTTTTCCTATTAACATTATTTGCTTTTACTTCTGGAGTAATTTTTTCAATTTACTTCTATACTGATTTTGTATACGAATATAACATAAATAAAGAGTGATTAAACAAAAGAAACTTAATACCATTAAAAACAAATTTTGTAAAAAAAAAACATTCTTATTTAAAAAGAATAAAATACTAATATAGTTTAAAATGTGTATTCTCTTCTTTTCAAATTACTTTATATCTCAGTGAATTCTTTTTTTTTTGTCCTAATCAAGACCTTTTTTCCCCATGGCTAGTATTATCATTCAAAAAGTTTTTCCTTTTGTTCATTCTAATAGGTAGCTCACTTCCAAAGAAAGAAAATAGTCAAGCATTTGTGGTCGAGAGGTCAGCGATATAAGCAGTTGTCCCAGGTTATCGGGTTCACTTCCAGACTGATGCAATGACACATGAGAAAAAAAAAAGAAAGAAAATATAAAAACAATTCTGAGTAGCATAATATGAATGATTGGTAAATACAAGATGGATGAGACTATTCTGAATTTACATTTGCATTATAATGTAAATGCTATATTTTGAAAGTACAATGATGTGAGGATAGTGAACCTATTTTTTATAATGGCACACTTTTATTGATTTGAGCTATTGGAGAATATCAGACCTCCTAAAATCATTTTAAGGTCATGTTGATAAGGTATTTTGTGGAATAAGCAGATTTCATTCCTATTATAAATATATCAGAGATCCTCTAAAAAGATATTGTATGGTTTCTGCTATAGGGTTGAGGATGGAATACAACAGAGATCTATAAGCAAGCAAGAAGTTGAGTGTTTGTTCAGAAAAAAAGTTTTCTACTCAATAAGTTAAAAGATAATCATCGCAAAATAAGAAAATAAAGAAACATCATTTTCTATATGTGGATATATTTGTGATTAGTAGATTGAATTGTACAGTCAACCACAAAATTCTTTGCTTTTCTATCTTTTTTTGTTAAAATGAAAGGGTCATATTTATTTACTTAAATAGATAATCAAGTATAGTAAATTTTAAGATGCTATCATATAATAATATCATTCATCACAATATATTTATATTAAGTAAAGGATGTAGGAAATGTAATATTGATTAATGATTAATAGATAGATTACTTTCATTGGCCAAAATATTTATCCTTTGATTTATTATTAATAACAACAAAACGTCACAATTTTTTCTGCTTACACGTGACATGCTTTTAGGAGTTATTCCTTTCAATCTACTTCGGAGTCATTTATTGTAAACTCGAATAATCAATGGACACTGCATTAGCCAGAAACTAGTTTGGAAATGTGGATGTAATAGCTCTAATATCTGAGGACTATTGATAATTCAAGCATGCGATATAGATTGAAGGGAATTGTTTCTAAAATTATTGTTGTAATGTTTTTACTTAGATATTATCAATGTAAATTGAAATTATAATAAATTATACTTTTTTTAACTTGAGTAATTAATGGATACTGGATTATCCAGAAACTAGTTTGGAAATGTGGATGTACTAGCTCTAATATCTGATAATTATTGATTATTCAAACTTACAATATAGATTGAAGGGAATTGTTCCTAAAATTATTGTTTTAGTGTTTTTACTTAGATATTATCAGTGTAAATTAAAATTATAATGGATTATACTTTTGCTAAACAACAATAAAATATTTGCAAGTTACAAATAATGATTAATTATTTGATTTAATTTTTTTTTCTTTTAGTTAAGCAGTGCTGAAATAGTACATGCCTACATACATCGGATAAAGGAGATAAACGATCTTCTAAATGCAGTAGTAATTGAACGATTTGATGATGCTTTAAAGGAAGCTCTTGTGGTAGATCAGTTGCTCGAATCAGATGAATTAGATGAGAAATATTCTGTCAACCAATCTCCATTATTAGGAGTTCCTTTTACAATCAAAAATTCTTTTGATGTTAGAGGTAAGATCTACTGTATATGTTTCAGTTAATCAGTCTTGGTATTATTTGCAGTAAAAATAAAAATAATTATGTTATCAATTGCCTGAAAAGATAAATGGTATTTAAACATTGGCATATGGCAAACTGGAAATAGTGTTTCTATTCGATCGACCAAACTATGATTATTTCCTTACTTTCTTTAGAAAGAAATTGATATACAAAATTTTAGCCCTTGAGTACTCTATTGTTATTGTTGTCTGAATCACTTGGAACATTTATGGTCAATGTAATATTTTTATTCACAGATATAATACTGAAAATATATATTATTTTTAAATTTAGGAAAAGTTGCAAGGGGCCTTTCAAATTTTCTTAACTACCAGTTACAGTTTACTTGGATGACATAAAAGCTTAGTATAATAAATATATTAGCATATAGACATTTAAAAAATAAAATTAAAAAAGATACTTCTATATTAATACTATATGCTAATTAATTTGAACACTATGTTTCTATTTTTTTTTCTTTAACAGTTGATCAAATTTCTCTATTTAGTTCATGATTTTCATTTTTGTTTAGAAAAGTAGCAAGAAACTTTAATCACTAACTTTTTAAAATATATCTCTTTAAAAAGAATGAAATGAAAGGGGGAAGTGATAGTTCATGAAAATGGCAGAACTGGAATCGATCCAAAAATCTTATGCTCCACATCCTGACACTCTATTAGTACCATAAGCCATATAGAGCTGGGGGGGGGGGAGTAATCTCTAAATAAATTCATATAAAGTTTTTGGTTTTCTACAAAAAATAAGAAAAAAAAAAGCTAATTGAGAAATTTTAATTTTTTGTTTATTAAATTAATAGAAATGTTTAATATAATATATCGAATGTGTCGTAAATGCATATTTAATATATAGATTACAATTTATAATAATTAATTAATATTTACATTTAATATATAATTTCTAGAAGCATCAATAAGAGAAGGAATGAGATGCATTATTGAATTAGCGCCACGTCTTCTTAATCCAACAAATCTCTAATCCAGAAAGGTCAGGAAAATAAGAGTATCAAATTAATATTGCATCTGCATTTTCTATTAGTGATTTTCCAACTTCAGAATAAATTTCACTGATATATATATTGATTAATGTAACATGTTTTTTTATTTCTAAGAAGTGGACAAGCTGATTGATTTAAATATATTAAAAATTGTTTTACATATGAAGATTAATTTTTATACATCAACAACACCATAATGTTTTTCACTTTTCGGCTATGAATATGAGGCTAAAAAGACCGCGAAAGCGCTAAGCTTAATATTTAATTTTGATATTTCTAACTTCACCAACAAGCATTCAAAGTGCAGTATAATTATTATTAAATAAATTAAGTAAGGTTTTTTTTTTCTTTAAAAAAAAAATCATATGTTATAATTTATTTTTATACTGATGTGAACATTTTATTATTTTGTAATGGAGATTTCAAATAAATTATAAAGTTAGAAGCAATGAAATATTACCAGCAATGTTAAATGGGCCTTGATTGCTGAACTTGTATTGGAAAAAGATCATAACTTGTATATTTAGATAAGTTACATAATAAACTTCTTAGATACCAATTATTTCCAAATTATTTTAAATATTAAAAAAAATATTATTGGTTGCTTTAACTTTAAGCATGAAGCTGACCGAATGTGTGGTAAAAATTAACAATGCACATAAATAATTGAAAATGACAGGAAACAGAAATATTTTAGGTAAAATTATCATCTTCATTTACTCTGAGTGAAGATTTGGAACACTGCGATGGTGCAGCATAGTGATAAAATTGTGAAATCAAACGCCAATGGTTCCTAATCTAAATTCAGTTTCACCTTTTTTTGTAGTGAAGGGTTGATAAAAGTAATTGTCATTTTTAAAAAAAACATGAAGTGGAATTTAAACTAAAGTAGATGGATATACATTAGGTAAAGGCTCAAACATGAGAACCTTTGATAGGAAATGAGAATAGACTTACTTTTTTAAGAAGGGAAATTAAATCAAATAAAAATTATTTGGAAGACTTCAATATGTAAATGTTAATAGTAGTAAAAACAAAATTTAATTGGATTATATGGAGAGATATAGAGGGAAAGATTGTTTAATAATATATTAACTTCATTTAAGGAAAAGCCATTTTACATTATCAGATTGCATCTCATTTAAATATGCTATTTCCAGAAATATTATACATTTTTAACTAGATTTGATTAATTTTTTTATAGATACTTTCATATTTCTCTATTCTCTTTTATTTTATAAATAATTTCATATATAAATAAAGACACAATAAAAAACAACCAACTCCCAAGATGCATTTTGTGCTGAACCAGCACTCATCAGTTGGGCCAGGTCATCATCTCTCATATATATCTTTATTACATGAAGAGTATTTATGTAGAGCAAATTTTCTCATTTTTATTTTCCAGCGTCAATTTACTCCACTCCCAATTTTTACGTTATGGATTTTTTGATAAACACGTAATGATTATTACTAATCATTTATTAAACTAGAGATTTTCTCTAGCACAGATATAAACTTTAATACAAGTTAAAGATTAATATATCTGATTTTCAGCACAGACAAACATGGCTATTAATGTTTCTCTTTCTCCCATGCATAATATCTTTTTTATAGATACTTTCATATTTCTCCAGATTTGATTAAATTCTTTTGTAGACTATTGCCAAGATTATATACAAAGTTAATATAGTAGAGATTTTTTTTCTATATATTTATATATGAAATGGAATAAACATATAGGCATTAATTTCATCACCCATTTTCAACTATTATAGACCCATTTCAGAATGAAAGTATCTCCAAATTTAATCCAGTTTCTCCAATCTCTAGATTCACTTTTCTATATCACACTAGCAAACTTCTTTACTTCATTTATCCATGTCACATGCAGTCCATTTCTAGGTTTTTTACAATCTTTTGGGATCCAATTTAGAATTTCAACTGCCATCTATTATAAGCTCTTAGTAATATGTCTAACCCAACTCAATTGTCAATGATGTCAGTTACTGTTCCCTAACTCATGTACTTTGTTTTCAGTTTTCTTCTTATTACTTTTAGGATTCATCTCTCCATACTTTGTTGAGTGGTTTGAAGTGTCTGTATTGCTCTCCTGTTTAGCATCCAAGTCTCAGATCCATAAGTCAGAACTGGTAAAGCACAATTATTAAAAACCTTTCTTTTCAAATATGCTGGCATATTTTCTTTTAATATTGTTATTTCTATCAAAAGCACCTCATCCAAATTTAATTTTATGATTAATTTCATTCACTATTTTTCCATCTGTATTAATAGGTATTTATAGTTGTTAACTTCTTCCAATTCATCATTATTAATCTTAATTTTCTAAGTAATAAATTATTGATCCATAACTATAAATGATATAAAATGAGAATGATATATATTAGAGATGAAAATAGAGTTATAGAAAATGAATAAAAATAGTTTAATATTATACAAGAATAAAAATATATATTAAGAATCAAATAATGTATGATATTGTTAAAGTGAGTGCATTTTTATTTGGAATAAGGGTAGAGAATTTAGATTAAAAAAAAAAAACGAAGATAAAAATTTGCATTTTAGATGTAGTTTTTGCCTACATGATTGAGAGAATGTAGAGCACTAATTTTAAAAATATAGCAGGGGTGGCCAAACTTTTAGACATTGGGGGTGACTTTTTTGGTGAGGGCAATTACGTTTTTTCAGGACTTCGAACCAGAAACCAGAAAAATTTTGCACCATCTATTGCCCATTTTTGGTCACATTTTCACTATTTTATGCTTACTTTATTGTAAATTTGTAGCTTTATTGGTATTTAAATTTTAATTCCAAAAAAATCCGCTATTGGCAGTATTTTTCGCAAAAAATCGATTTCTGATTTCTGTCTCTTGTATATAATTCTACCTCTTTTCCCTTATAATGTGCCACAAAGCAGTGACTGTTAACTTCGGCCATTGTTCTCCAGGCCTTTCTAACTATTAAAGTCAGAAATCAAATCAAAATGTTTTATGTTTTTGTAATAGATTTTGAGCATAAATAAATATATTTCTCGTAATTTTTTACATTCATAATTAATTTTTTATATTAATTTACCTAAATATAAACTTTGATTCAAAATTTTTTAAATTTTACAACAAGAATAATCAAGGAAAAATGTTTAGCACTGGACTGCTATTCAAGACAAGTGAATAATGTTGACCGCTATTTGCATATCAATGACATTCAGTGATAGAAGCAAAACACAAACTATTTTTTATGAATATTTATGGATTTTGTGATTACTTTTTACACTATATTGACTAATAATGTGGCTAGATTTAGATTTTTATTTAAAATATTTAATTTTTGATGAAGAAAAGTCACCAGAAGTGAATAATCAGCTATTGTAATTTCTAAAACACAAGAAATCACTGGCAATTTCACGTAATAATTGGTTGAAATATAATTCCTTTGTTTTACTCCAGGCTATTTTTCATATGTTTTTTTTTTCAGTTATTAACATTATTTTAAATTTTTCATTACATTTAACCAATATGAATGTAAAATAATTTAATTTTTAGGAACTAAATTAAAACAATTCTGATTATTGTATATTAATATATTTCAGAAAGGAAACTGGGTAGATCCATATTTAATGAATCAAATCACTCAAATTTTTACTCAATTTGACCAGTAAGGAAATTTATCAGACAAAAGGTTAAATTACCTTAGTTCCCTTTAGTATTATAATTTGACCATGTTGCTTTATAAAATATTTATTAAATTACAATTTTAAATTACCTATAAATAATTATTTTATAAAGCTGATCCTGAATTTTAAAAAAATTTAAGAAAAAAAAAAAGAAAATTATTATTTTAGAATTATAGTAAAATAAATTAGATACAAATTTTACAAAAAAAAAAAGAAAGAAATTACGCAGTTGATTTTCAGAGACTTTGCAGTCGATGTCTTGGACACCCCTGAAATATAGAATGCTGAAAGATAAATAAACAGGATAAGATTATAAGAAATGGAAGAAACATAAAAGTGAAAGAAATATAGATTTATTATTTTTTTAATTTAAATCTTTATGTTGAAATAGTTTTTTAAAAATGGTATATAAAAAGAAATTGTTTTTATACTGTCTGAATGATTTGGTAATTGTAGATTGGGAGAGGATTAAAAAGAGGGAATGTTTAATTTGGCTAAAGCAAGTCCTAGGCACATAACTATACATAGAAATATTTGACTTCATTTAAGGAGAAATTATTCTGCATCATTAGATTTTATTTTGTTCTATTATGTCCTAGAAATGTTTGATAATTTTAGATAAATTTGATTACATTCTTTTTCTTAAACTACTGTTAAGATTAAGTACAGTTAAATTTATTTTCTATTGTAATATAGAGTCTATAACAATAATCATTCTACTTTAGTTCCATCTATAAAAACTTGAGGAATCAATAGCAAATCTGATCAGTTTTTCAGACTAGGTTCTGGTTAATTTCTTTTGTCAGTGAAAGCCACTGATTTACACATGTCCTCTGGAAACTACATTTTCTCCTCCTATGTTATTCAAGATTCATGATTGAAAGTTTCAAACATTACTGAATTATATATCTGTATCACTAGATCAGCAACTCTCTACTTTAATGATATCAGTTATACAAATAATTTAATATATCAAGTACAGAGTTCTTCTTTTCAAAATAGTTCATAAATATCCAAAATAGAAACTTGTTTTTTATATGACTATTACATGAAAAAAAAAAAAAAATCCAACGTTTCAACTATTTTATATAGTCTTTTTCAAGGCACACTAAAATAAAATATATATATAAAAAATAACACATATTCCATAAAAATAAATAAATAAACAAAAAATTACAAAATATATTCATAACCAAAAATATACCTTATCTCACTCCCCTTTCCTATTACCAACAAACACAACTCAAAGAGAAACAAATAAATCTATATATATCCTTTAAAACATTTAATTAAAAACCTAAAGGATGTTAATAGATAAACAGAAAAGAAAATAATAGGTTTTTAATTAAATGTTTTAAAGGATATATATAGATTTTTTTTTTTTTTTAATAAAAAGAAATTGTTTCTCTTTGAGTTGTGTTTGTTGGTAATAGGAAAGGGGAGTGAGATAAGGTATATTTTTGGTTATGAATATATTTTGTAATTTTTTGTTTATTTATTTATTTTTATGGAATATGTGTTATTTGTTATATATATATTATTTTATTTTGCCTTGAAAAAGACTATATAAAATAGTCGAAACGTTGGATTTTTTTTTTCCATGTAATAATAGTCATATAAAACAAGTTTTAAAAAGAAGGAGTTAGTTTGTTTTATTTCTATATCAGTTATACACTAACTTTCATTTTTTGGATGGTATGTGTCAAATCAAGGGATTCCAAATCTGCATTGAAAGCTATAATGTACTTTAGATCTTTCTAGTTTAAAGCTAGCTATATAAACATAGGCAATCAATGTACTCAGGAAGGGGAAAAAATATTTATTTTGGGGGTGAAAATAGACTATTTGAGGACAGTAAAACTACATTGGTCAATCATGGTACAACAGATAAATGTATTATTAGAATAGAGTTTCTTATTATTAGTTCAGATATAAACTTTAAACTCAGTTAAAAGTCAATATTTTATAGTATTTGCTATATTTTGTAGAAAATATATTAGACTTTAATAACTCAAGAGCTATAAATTATAAAGCTATGTTTTTACTTCAGAGAAAAAATAGTAATAGAATGTAAACACATATCTAATTGAAAAAGCAATAAAAAGAAACATAAATGTAAATAAATATGTAAGTTTTAAAAAGTAATGAAAAATAAATTCTGTAAAAATAAAGGGAACTTTATTTTGATAATTTGAGTTTAAGTCTAATTCAACAAAAAAGATTGGGTTAGCAGATAAATTAGACTTAAACAGATAAAGATTGTAACTTAAAAGCATTCTATAAAAGATTGCCGAAAGATAATGCAAATGATTATTTTCCAAACTGGATATAACTTGTGGATTTAAAATACTAAGAAAACTGTGTATTGTTAAAATCAAACCATTAAACTATTTTAGGAGAAAACAATTGGAATAAATATTCAAGCTAATTACTGTGGAATGCGAATGGTCATAGTTAGAAGCCGAATCCTTATTGTCATTGTAAAAATGCATTAGTCAAATGGATTTACTTTTACATTGGAGTGATAGGAATTTATCAATGGATTCAAGCAAGGAAAAACCAGTATAAATAGTGTGTGCAACAAAAGAGCGTGGTCATCAGCTTTTCTTTACTCATCATGTGCTATTGTTGTTGCTGTCATAAGGATCTTTGAGAAAAGCTGCCTAATCTTTTCTGCAATGATGGAAGTCTCCTAGAGCCCATGCCTCTGAAGGTACAAGATAGCTGTCTAGTGAAAATGTTTATAGATCTCACCGGTCTTTTATTATTTGTGTATGCCTGAGAAGGCCCAATGAGGATTGTGTTTTAAGTACTGTGAGTATAAACTTGGTGCCGATATAGCGCCATTTTGAATTTTAAATCGAGGACTAATTGGTAATGTGTATATAAAGGAACTAATGAACGCTATTTAGTTAAATTTTAATTGATGTGTGTATATATATAATATGTAAATAAATATATTTATTCTTATTTAATAACGTTTTGGTTAATTAATACTTTTGTGATAATTGTTGGTAGTCAGTTTCATAGCTGAATACACAACAGTCTTATAAACTACAGTTGTATTTGGCATTATTTTAACATTCTCTTTTTTCCACACATGCATGTATTTGAAAATCTCCATTACATATTAGCATCTTGGATATTATCTGTCTTTTTCTGATGTCTTCACTCATTTATTTAAAGGATAGTAATATTTAGCAAAAAATATTCTATTATATATATTGTTTCTCTTTATATTTAATAGTTTATATATTTACATTTATGTAATATAAATAAAATGTCTGTTAATTAAAACAAAATTGTAATTATAATAAAAATAATAAATTTAACGGTAATAAACTATTCAAAACAGTCTTTTCGTTAATTTCTTAAACCTGCCTCAACTGAAATTAACCGAACTTACTTCTGTAGATTTAAAGACTGTTTTGAATAGTTTATTACCGTTAAATTTATTATTTTTATTATAATTACTTACATTTATGTATAACTATGCCTTAATTTTGAAGTAGTCAGAAAAATTTAGAATGGCTTTGTCTGTTATTGAGTGACTTCTTATTTTTGCCAAGGAACATATAAAAAATGTTTTTAAACTAAAATCCACAATTTTATCATTCATTTTGACTATTTATGAGTCCACAAACTTTTTAATTAGATTTATTAAAAGCTCTTTAAATTTTATTTATTTTAAACTTTGGCTGCAAATCTAAAAATATTTACGTTCAGAAATGTATAAATAAAAAATTTGCCAACACCTGAATCAATTTATGCAATTCATGACTAAGGCAATTAACATGTTGTACAAGATTTTGAATATCATGAAAAATGTGTAATATATATATGTATAAATTTATTCATGTGTATTAAAGCACTTCTTCATTTAAAATTTTAAATGAAGAAGTGAGACATGAAATTAAATTTATGAAGAAAGAAAAAGCTCCAGGTAATGATGGAATTATAATTGATATATTAAAAGAAGCAGGTGAAGAAATAGAAATAATTTTAGCAAAGATATATACCAAATGTCTAAATGATAAAGATGTACCAGATGATTAGAAGAATGCAGTATTAATATTAATATTTTAAAAAGGTGATAAAGAAGATACCAGAAATTACAGATTTATCAGCCTTTTATCAGTTTTATACAAAATTTTTACCAAGATAATTACAACTCGTTTATAGAGAACATTGGATTTCTACCAACCAAGAGAACAAGCTGAATTTAAAAGTGGTTTTAGTATAGTAGATCAGATCCAGGTATTGAGTTGCCATTATGCTTTGGGTTTGTAGATTATGAAAAGGCATTTGATTCTATAAACATTTCTTCTGTGATTAAAGCATTGGATCTTCAAGGTATAGATCCAGCATATTGTCATATTTTAAAGAATATTTATCAATATGCTGCAACAACAATTAGATTACATAATGATACTAGGGAAAGTTAACAGTGAGAAGGGTGTAAGACAGGGTGACTTCATATCTCCAAAACTTTTTACAGCAGTGCTGCAAGAAGTATTTTGTGGATTAAAATGGGAAGCTAAAGGAGTGAAAGTAAATGGAGATTATTTAAGTAATTTAGATTTTGCAGATGATGTAGTTGTTTTTGCAAACAATGCTTTAGAGCTGCAGGAAAAGTTGCAGGAGTTATCAGATGAAAGTAGGACTAAAGATAAATGTTAAAAAGACTAAAGTAAAGTTCAATAAATTTTTTCAAAATATGAAAATAAAGATTGATTATGATGAGTTAGAAGAAGCTAACAGCTACAAATACCTTGGTCAGTTTATTAATACAGATGGAAACATAATGGATGAAAATAATCATAGAATTAAACTTGGTTGGAGTGCTTTTGGTAGAAATAACTTGATATTAAAAGGAAATATGCCTATGTGTTTGAAAAGGAAGGTTTTTAATAAATGTGTTTTACCAGTTCTTACTTATTGACCTGAGACTTGGGCACTTAATAGAAGAGCAATACAGAGACTTCAGACCACTCAAAGAAGTATGGAGAGATGCATGTTGGGAATAACAAGAAGAGATCGAAAATGCAATATATGGGTAAGAGAAGAAACAGGTGTTTCTGACCTCATTGAAAAAAATAAGACTGAAGTAAGAGATGATAATAGATGGACAATTGAAATCTTAAACCGAATTCCAAGATATTGTAAAAGACCGAGAAAGAAACCACATGTGAGATGGATGGATGAAATAAGAAAGTGTGCAGGGATGATAAGGAGAAAAGAAGCTAAAGATTGGAGAAGATGGACTGAACTTGGAGAAACCTTCATCTTGCAGTGGATTGATAATGGTTGTTGTTGATGATGATTAAAACACTATTGTTGAATTGAATGTTCATATTTACAGAGCAGTTATTTAAAAGGCTTTTAAAAAATGTATAGTATTTAAAATATATTTTTAGCAGTTATTGAAGCAATTAATAATTTTCTAATTAATCATATTTAATTTGCTCATAATAGTTGAATAAAAAAATATCTTTTGTGTATTATTATAAAATTATTATTTATTTTTATAATTATAAAAAGCCCTTCTTTTTGTAAATGATTCTTATGGTTTGTGAATAAAATTTCCTTTTGAAAGATAAAAAGATAAAAAAATCTTGAAAGATTTAAAAAGTATATAAAAATATCATCGTAATCTTTTTAAAAATCTTTGAATTTATTATATTTGGGTACTTACTTATTAGTCACAGAATGTAGAGGAAATGGTACACCCTTTCACATCCACGATAAATATGTAACCTTGCGATCACGTCAAATAAACCCCGCAATCTCATCCGATTTCATCCAATAACGTGTTTTTTTTTTTTTTTGTGATAATTTTAACTATATTGACCAACAATGTGAGGATGGTTTGTGTCCAAAAAGATAATAGAAAACGAAAATATAAGGAGGCATGGGTAAATGCAAAAAATTCAAATGCAATTAATAGAAAGAATTCATGTATTCAATTGTCGAAGAAATAGATTATTTAAATGCTGCAATTACATAATAAATCACGTCCATATATAGCCATTATTTTCAACTACTAGACTAAACAGCTCTATGATTCTGGCAGTATCACATCCATATATAGACATAAATTTTCAATTGCTAAACTAAATAGCCCTATGATACTGAAAGTGATCTGCCAAAAGCATGCTTAATGCAATATAAAAATTTTGGAGATTAAATATTACCTTTTCTTTTATACTTGATTATTACGAGTGTATAACAATTACAATAATTAAAGAAAAGATCATATTATTTAGAATTATTTATTATATTTATAAATATAATAAAAATTTATTCTCTGAAACTTGTCATAAGTTTTAAAATCAGAAAACCAAAAGAAGATTTTAGGAACAATTAATATACTGTACTTTAGGATTTTTGTTATAGCTCAACTTATCGCAAATAATGGACTTATCCAGATTAAAATCTTCTCTTGTTCAGATTCAGTATTTATCATTACAGACCAATGAATACAATGATAAAAACAGACTTAGAGATGTAAATTGGATTTCTCCCATTAAGAAAAAGGACTTGTCTATTACAAATTGGTAGTCCATTTGAGGTAGAGGCAACAATAGATATTATACTGTTTGCCTTATGTGTGATTGCAAAAGCAGTGAGGTATGTTTACAGTCAACTGGAAGCTCCTAGATACTGAACTTGATATGATCAAGCTACTATGGTAAAGCTGTCAGTATGACCATACTTAAACATGAGGTAAATCGCCACATTACAGCTGAAAGTGTTAAGCACATCTAGAACATCTGAAGTCCCTTATTAGACACTATATCTAGTCAATGGTATCAGAAAAATAATATTTCAGATGTTTGTATAAATGTATACAAATTCATGGTAGAATATTGAACCATATTGTACAAGTCTGTGTTTGTCATGATGGCAAATAACACAACACATTAGGCACAGTTGTCAGCTTGGCTTTCAAAAGCTGAAAAGCATTACTGCAGTTTATTAGGTCTGTGGCAACTGATATTTTTTCCACTCACAGTGGAAAAAAAATTTAATATGGAAAAAATTGTTTTATTGGAGGATTTTGATCTAGGCTATCTGGAAAATTGACAAACTTTCATGGATTTAGTGCTCTTCTAATTTAAAATGAATTAGATTAAAAAATTTGAATTAAAGTTTATGTCATTCATAATGATTTGCAGTGTGTAGATATATGAAATCTTGTGTTCACAGTTGGCACCATTGATTCTGGCAGAGTTTGATTTTGACAAAGTGCTATCTCTACTATTAGCATTTTACTGTTCAAAATCTCTAACAATAATGCAGGATATCACTTCAATCTCTATACTCAAGGGGGAGGGATTGATAGATTTCGCCAATAATTTCAGAAAATTAACATTGAGTTGTGATTTTGAGGATTTCTTAAAGAACTAAGAGATTACTACATTTTCAGAATGTGTAATTACAACCTCAGGATCAGATTATTAATGAATCCAAATCCTATCTTTGAGTCTGTAGTCTTATAAACAACTCTGGCTAAATCTATGGCAATTCAGATCATCCCATTAAGTAAAAGTAATACCAATATTAAAGTTGTGGATTAGAAAGTTGTATTGTCTAAAGATTTTTCCTATCATAATAAGCTTAAGGGATATACTATTGATAATAATGCTGAGAGAGTTTGTTACAGATGTAACAAATCAGAACATACACATACTACATGTCCATTATGAAATATGGTTTGTAATTTTTATTAATGTATCGGACATGTAATAACTGCTTATTTTAAAAAGAAAAGACAAATCATACAGAAAAGAATGGAAGAGTCCATTCTTAATAACCACAAAGACAGAGTAAAATAAATAAAAAACAATGCCTATATAAATAACATAAGAGACATTGATTCAGCCTTCAAACACAGAATTATAATTAATGAGATGTCAATAACAATCAAACTGCAGTCACCATTGTGTTGAAACATGTGAGTTATTGCTAATAAAAAGAGATAAAAATAAACTTCAACTGCAACCTAGCAGTATAACAATTACTGATTACTAGGGCAATAAAATACCTCTCTTGGGGCAAGACAAAGTAAAAGTCATTTACCCCCCCCCCCCAGAAAAAACTATATATTTGACTGTGGTTGTATTGGCAACATAACACTCTCTTAGGCTGTGTCTGGTTCAAACACATGATATCTAATGGTCAAAGTAAAACAGCTCACAAACTTATAAAATGACTACTTAGAAGTGTTTGATAATACACTGAGTTTGTACTTAGGATATATGATTTTCTTGCCATTAAATAAAAATGTAAAATTGATAAGTTGACATTGTAGATCATTTCCATTGGCCTCAAGAACTAAAGTGGAAGCTGAGCTTGATAGGTTGCAGACTATAGTGGTCATTGAATCCATAACTTCATCTGAATGATCTACCGCAATTGCCCAATTATCAAAAGAAATGGGTTTGTAGATTTATGGTAATTATCAATGTACAGTCAACCTAGCAGAGACAGTTAACATCTATACACCATTATCAGTCAAACAGATCTTATTCATGATGTCAGATGGAAGGGTATTCACAAAAATCAATATGAGATATGCTTACTTGCAGCTATCAGTTGATAAACAGTTTGCAAGGGCATTATTTGTACTCACCCATAAAGGTTTATTTAAGATAAACTGATTGATGTTTGGGATATCAATTGCTCCAACAATATTCCAGAGAGTTTTTGATCAACTTGCTGCTGAATTACATGGAGTGCTTTCCTATTTTGATGTTTTTTGTTGGAGGCTAAAATACCAGAACTCTGGTTTTCTGCTGTGAAACTTTTAGACAATTTAAAGGATTCAGGCATTAAGATGTCTACTAAAATGCATTTTGAGACTAAAGAACAAATTCCTGGGATATATAATAGGTGGAGATGGCATCCAACCAGTGGAAAAAAGATTAAAACAAAGAGTTAAATTCTGGAACAAAAAGGAGTTTCAATCTTATCTGAGTCTCATCAATTATTATGATAGTTTTTTATATCATAAAACTGAGGCTGCTGAACCATTATACAAACTGTTGAATAAAAATGAATTCTGGAAGTGAGACAGTAAGTATGATAGAACTTTAAAAAAACTGAAAGATCTGGTATCAAATTCAATAATATTTATACATTATGACTCAGAAAGAGTTATGATTCTAAATTTCTATATCACTATTGGGGTCAGATGCCATGTTTCCATAGCAATAATGATGGACACAACCCCCTATTGCATTCATATTAAACTGTCTCTCAAAGGCTAAAAAAACTATATTTAGATTGACAGTGAGACCTTAGTTTTGGTTGCTGGATATACAATTTAATATTATCATGATAAATATTTCTGTCATATTCTTATTAAAACAGGCAAAATTCACTATATGTATTGCCACTCACTGCAAGCTAGAATAATCAATAGATGCCAGAAAGCTTGTGCATAAAATCTCCATCTAGTCCCTACTCATCCAATATCTCCAGACTAGTCTCTGGCTTGTAGCCTTTGTCAGTGAGGAGCCTTGGATGCACTGCACCAGATCTTAGGATCTAATGCAATCCTCCAGCAGCCACCTTTTATCTCTACTTAATTACAAAACTATGAGTCTTAAATTGAAAACACCATAATATTTTTAATGCAAGCTCAGTAGCTTATATAATCATATAGGTCTGAACTCAGTTCAGTACCTATGCATTTTGGTGTCTTTAATAACCATAGCCACTACTATCCTATTAGGCAGGATTGGTTTTAAGCCAAGAAACATCACATGATCACCATTTCTTATGCTTGTTTATAAGTGTTTAATAACAGTTATATGCAAGCATAAAAAATGGTGATCATGTAATGTCATATTCTTATCTAAATTTTGCAATAGCTATTATCCTTTAACATATCCTCAATCATAAATCAAGCTGCTTTACAGAAAATATATAAAAAGCTACCAAGAAAATCAGATTTACTACTAATTTAAATTGTAGTTTCAATATCTAATATGTATCTCAAATCACAGCTATCTTTCTGATGCTCAACCAGGAATTCTTTTAAACAACCTTTGTGAGTTGTAAATAAAACGATTTTAAAATCCATCCATAAAATTAGCTGGATTTGATTCTTTCTTGTCAATAAATTGAGGATCACCCATGGTCATTGCACATTTCTACTTTTTAAATGTAATTTAAAACCAAAGGAAAGACTTAATAAAGACATTAATGAGACTGTTTTCTGGTTGAAATCTCCAAAGATTTCTTTACAAAGTTTTTAATCATTATCTATCCAAAAAAAAATCCATATGCTAAATAATCATCTTTTTATTTTAACTCACAAATTTTTTTTTCTATAGTTTTAAAATTCTGATGAATTATGTCTAATGCAACTGTGTCATTTTTGGGCATATTAAAGAAATGCAATTGCTAATTTAAGTACTTTCCCGCCATTTTTAATTTACTGTATTTCTTGCTTAAACAACTCTCAATCTAAAGTTTACACATATATTATTCTGTTGTTGGTCTCAAAATTAATTCAATAAATATATCTGTTATATCTGGTAAATTAATGTACACATAGAAAAGGTAGTTTATCAGATATTACGTTGGCTCAGAAAAAAATAAAATTAGTAACAATTGAATTACAAAAAAAAATCTTATTTATTTACAGATTTTTTCAAATTTATCTTTTTCATTCATTGTCGATAAATCATGGTCAATGCAATATTTTTCTGCATGATAAGTTTTCTTTTTTTAATTAGAAATGGAAGTATAAATACAGCATATGTATTGACATAGTTATATTATAATTAATTTGTTCACTAGTAAATAATTTCTAGTAATTAAATTTTTATAAAAAATAATTATGAGTTATAAATTAAACTGTATACAAAGTAATCTTACAATTATACACAAACAATTTTACAGTTTCATTATTAATACATTTCTTTAAAGTATTTTGATATCTAAGATTTTTGTTTTATTGTTCAGATAATTGAAGTTTATTCAGAATCAAAACAAAATTTGTTTAAACACACTAAATTTCATACTTGAAATTTTTGGAGCAAATATCAAGAGATTTTAAATAAGAATAAAATAAGATATTATTAGGAATAAAATTGTGTTTCTGTTAATCACTATAGTTAATATTAACATCTTTGTTTTAATTTGAATGTATAATTATTTTGTTATTAAAATTATATATATATGCATGTATATTTTTTGCAAATAATTTCTGTAGAAATGTTTTGAATAATAAAATATGAATTGTACTTTACATGTATTTTAGTGAATAATCATTAAATTGTTGTCTATAATTTTTAATAAAGTTGGTTTTGTCATTTTCCAATTTCTATCATTTATTTTGTTTTTTTTTCTTGAAAAACAATTGATAAAAGAGTTCTCTATGTAAAATTTTCTTTTGAAAAACTGTTATGCTAATTAGATTACTTAAAATTGCTTAATCCTGGTGCTGGTTGTGTTGCAATTTGAGAACTCATGAACTTGTTGAAGAAGCTGTTTCTAAAATTAAAATATTTCTTAAAGAAATAATAAAATAAATATTTCAGATAATTCTTTTAGTGTTCATTCATGTATTAGATTTTTTTTAAAAAAAAAACCCAAATGTTTTCTAATTGAATCTTCTTTCAAAATCTCTTTAAAGAAAACTTCTAGCAATATTACTAGAATAAGAGATAATTACTTAATTTTTTTTTTAAAAAGTACAACTTTTTGCACTGCACTGAGGTTTAGTGCAATAGTAGAGCAATGGACCTGTATATTTAAGGTTCATGGATCACAGCGCCATCTATTACTTCTAATGCTCAAACTTTTTATGAGCTTCCAAGCAATAAAGCATTTGATTATTTACTTTTTAATAAACTGCAAATAACCATTTTATTGACAATTCAAAATTAGTAAGCACATTTTATATATATAGATAATAGAAGACAAAATAAGAATATTTAGTTATTTCATTCAATCAATCTATAATATTCTATTCTAGGGACACGTCCAGTCAGCAATCACATCACAAATTATTCCATTTCTCCACTCCATTCTCTTCATTGCCCAGTTCCTCGCATCTCTTTGTCCATTCTCTTCATTGCCCAGTTCCTCGTATCTCTTTGTATCTCTTATACCATCCAGCATGGCCAATTTTTTCCGTCCTCTTTTCTTGTTTCAATTCATTATTCCCTCCAAAACATCTTTTATTGTATTATTTTTTTTCTTAATATATGTCCAATCTCCAATTTCTCTTTCTATTTTTAATTTCCTCAGTCAGTCTTCTTTTTTCATTTACTCTTTTCAAAATTTCTTCATTTCATAAATTATAAACGTGAATCTGTTAGTATTAAAATTAATCTAAATGAGCATGTATTACTAGACATTATTATTTTTCTTCGTCAAATTGTTTGCTAATCATATTATTGACACCATTTTAAAAATATTAATGATGAACAAAATTGTATATGTATTATTTCTTTTGCATGCCTTTAAAGATTATTGTCATTTTCCCTTAATTAAAAATAAATAAATAATTAAGGCAGTAAATCGGTTATTTCCAAATGCACTTTAATTAATCAAAAATATATTTAGGGTTGATAATCTATTTTATCGATAATTTATTTAATTTATAATGTCCAGGAGGTTGCTAATGTAATTGATCCTATAATCTGCTCTTAATCGATGTCACCTCTTCCATGTAATTGGTAATGTATGTGTGTATATATACACACATATAAATATTAAGTGTTTATGGGTTTTTTTTTATTGAGGTGGCCCCTCTTTGCAAGAGACACTGGTACTAATCCTAGATGTGTAGCCGTAAGAGATAAATGAAATATTTATTTATTATTATAAAATTGAATTGTAATTTCAGTTTAGATAATATATGTTGTTTAATACTCAGCAATTATTATTATTTTGTTTATCATCACATGTCTAATAAGACTTTTTTTTTTTTACTTTATGTCATTTTCACCTTCTTATTTGCAAAGTTTCTACTCCATCCCCTCTCTCTTCCCTATCAAATGGTGTTAATCAGCAATCTAATGTGAGCTGTCCTACTAATTGAATGGAATTTTAACTAGTATTACATCTTTCTCCTCTTAGATTTTGCACTAATGTGAAAAGTTCCGAGTGCAGATTGAGTGGACTGCTAATATCTCTGCTCTTTAGTTTATTCTGAAGTGGAAGCAAACTCTTGTTACAAACAAAACCAATTGATTTTCAAAACAGGTTGAGGACATTTCACTAACTTATCTCAAGGGGATTATGGAATGTTCTCGATTTGAAAGGAGTTCTTTTGTATATTGATTTTTTTTTTTTCAAAGGCGTGTCTGCAGGTTAGTTGTAATGTCAAATAGTTTTGAAAGAATTTTTTAATTATTTTTGTTATTACAAGTTTTTTTATTTTATTTAGCATTTTATTTTTAAAGCTATTATTACTGTCAATAATAATATATATAGGGGATTTGAACTCAGACTTTCAAGCACACGACCAACTATCCACACTATCTCATACAATTGATACACATGACCACACACGTGTAGAAAAGATAAATAATCACGTATTTCATGCTAAACCAGCACTCATCAATTGGTCCAGATTATCATCTCCCACATATATATATATAATCAATGCTCAGTTTATATTAAGATAGCAAATCTTCACACTTTAATGGACAGGCTTCAATCCGCTCCAACCTCCAACTTTTCAGCCATTCATATGATTGGAAATCTGATGATGGAAAGCCAAATCCCATGGTGATGCCAACATTATTCCCAATACTAATAATATGTATTATATAATTACTTGATAATTCAATTGTTTTATTTCTTATAATAATTCTTGTTTTTAAGATTTAATGAAAAATAGTGGTACATTATTGACCATAATAAAAATTCCTTTTTATTGCTTGATCATATTTTAAAATAAAAGTCTATTTGAAGTTAACAAATCTATATTCAAAATTACATCATACACATCCTATCTATATTTGAATGTTAAAACACATTCAATCTTTATTTAGGTTTATAACTTTTTGAAATTCACTGTATTAATCTATTATTGCCAGATGAAGATTTTAAACAGTAGTAAATTTCATACAGTAGTGCCATCCAGTGCAAAATTTTAGTAATCAATGGATGCAAAAAGGTTTGTGTTTAAAATTCCTATTTAGTATATACTCATCTAATATTTTTAGACTAGTTTCTATCTTGTGACTTTCATCAGTGAGGATCCTTGCACTGGATGGTACTACTCTATGGAGAGTTGCTATCAGATAAAGACTTTATATCAGTATACTTGTATAAAAGGTGGAATGATTATGGTAGGATAATTGTTAGGTGTTATAGTGGCAAAAAATGGGATAGAAGAATAGGTGCATTAATAAAAAAATAGGGAGGTGAAGAGATGGAGAACTAGTATGTTGAGGAAAAAGAATTTAAATATATATAGAAGTAAACAGAATATTGGGTGCGAGTTAATATACGATAATAGCAAGGACAATTAGTTTAGTGTTTACGGCTTGAACAGGATCATTAGCAGCAAGGGCATATACACATACATGGAGAAATGTGGGTGATTTAGTCTGCAAGTTATGTAAGGAAGGCATGAAAAATATTAGGTATCTGTTAATTGAATGTAAATGCTATGAGCAGAAAGGGTACAAATAATGAAGTCGTAGGAGAATAAATATAAACAAAGTGATTATACAGAAAGTGGGGTTCTTGGTTTTTATGCTGGGTTTGGAAAAAAATAAAGGGGATCTAGATATAAAAGTCATTGAGTGGACAAAGATAATGTTGTGGAAATGGGATGGAGCAGTTTAAATAAGAATATGGTAAAACTTAGGGTGGGGAATGGAAAGGGAAGTTAAGGTAGCTAACAGGTTTCTTTGGGCATAGTTTCTAAGAGATTCCCTGCTGACTCTGATAAAGGGACACTATAGTGCATCACATTGCATACTGGTTTAACAGTTTGTCTAGGCATAGTAATTTCTTACACAAGAATTAGTTCCATAAACACACATATATACTGGTAAAATTTTTTAACTACTTAGACATTAAAACATATTAAAATTAAATAAATGAAACATCATCATCGACAACATTTAAATATTACAGAAGCTCAAATTCAATTAGCAATTAACAACATGAATTTACTTATGGAATATATTTATCATTATAGTATTAGATTACAGCAAATCAAATGTGATTCCTGAAAATCATATGGATAGTATATTATACCTATTGAGAACAAGGCATATTCTTAATGCGCTTATTGATCATTGGGATGATATTTTATTTCAGCCTTTTAAAATTTGTTTGAAATTTATTTTATCACTGGGCACATGCAAGATTCACCCATTTGTTCTACTGTGGATGGTCAGCTATTGCCTGTTTGATGACTGAGAAGCAAAGGTCATCAGAGGAATAGCTTACCCTGAGTACCAGAAAAGTTCATTATGGTTCTATATTTATCAACTTCCAAATATATTTATATGGAGTAGTTTCTGATTTTTACTTCCATGCCATTTGAAGTGTTTGCTGTTAATAAGGTTACATTTAATACTTTATATTTCCAGAGCTTGAATATAGATATTCATAATTTTAAAACATTAAGAAAAAATAACATAAATAGAAGATTGCAAGAGAAAATAAAAGAAAGACAATATTCCAAAGATAAGAAAAAGACACAGAGTGAAAAATTGTCAAGGAGATTAGATAAAATTTCGCCAAATATTGATATTAATAATAAGGCTAAGAAACATAGACAGTATAGTATAAGACACAATATTCTAAAGATAATATGCAGATTCAGACTGAAAAATTGTCAGAGGAGGTAGGTAAAAATTCCGTAATAGATTTTAATTAAAGATAAAAAGTATATTCATTAGATGGAAATAATTACATCATTCCATAATACCTCAACTTTGCCAAATCCCACTTATTAGTTGCAAGACTATAAAGAGATGAATATATTGTATTCGGTTCAAAGTCATCCATATGGATACCTGAAACCATGGGTAATAGCAAAACAATTAAATTCTTAATATGTTTTCATATATCCGTGCTATAATTTAATTAAAAAAATAATTAACAAAAAATAGAATAATGCATTTATGAAAATCAATTATAATATCCGTTTTCCTTTTCATTCGTATTTGTAATAAATTAGTGAAACGTTTTTAACGTCCACCAATTAAAAAGGTTTTTTATTATTTTTTTTTAGATACAAACTGAGTGCACTTTTGGTGTGGTCTATTAGAATAGAATCCTAACTCTCAGCTGTATCTAAAATTTAAATAATAAAAAACCTTTTCAGTTGTCCGATATTAAAAACATTTTGTTAATTTTTTACAAAAAACAATACTATATAGTAATAAATCAAGAACAATCCTATTATGTGCACATTGAATTCACAAATTGAGGAAATGGCTGATTGATAGTTGATTCATTACAATGCTCATATAGACAGATACACAAATTCATTTATGAATTCAAATTTACAAATTTCTAATTTTTTATTTAATATTTTTTTTAAAAACTAGTTATTGAAACAACAGGTGGTGAGTCTGTGTTAGAGGGGAGGATACTATATGAAATACTTAGAAAAATCTACATATACTTTAACAAGTAAATAAAAATTGATATTAAAATTAAAAGTAGAATACATTTTATCTCTGCATAATGTATTTGTAATTATATATTGGACTATTTCCATCTTTTAGTATTATTTGTTAAATATCTTTTAGAAAAATTCAAAATTTATTGAAGGTTTTTAAAAACTCATTTAACAATTAGTAATGGTACTAAGGTAGCACAGAGAAGTGTTGTTGCCATTAGCAGTGTTGGTACTAGCATGGGAATTGAACCTGAGATCTTTGGATTCATGCTCTAACTAACTAGGCTATTCTGTTGATGGCAACTGTTAGCAGAAATTTTATATACTTTTCTATGAGGGTTATTTCAATTTCTCTATTTTTAATTGGTAGTTGTTTCTTTCTCCAGTATATAGTATATATTTCAAGTTTTCTATTCAAACAACATATATGACATCAGTTTGACAAATTGCTTTGCAGTAGACAAACTAATTTCTTTTTTTCTGTTTAACACAAATCATCTTTTAAAAAAATACACCCATGCTTCTTATTTTGCCATAGCTGGATAAGATGGTAAAGAATTATCTCTTTGAAACTCATAGAATGGCATATATTAGAATTTTTGGAAGGTGCACTCATATTATTTACAAAATCCTTATTGTAGCAATATTGATTGAATGATAAATTCTATCATTATTCACTACTTTTCCTGCAAACTTATCAGGTTGTCAAAATTCTTACTGCCTTACCGTGAGGCTTATTTTTTTTATGCACATTTCATTAACAAAATCATTACCATTTCAAAAACTTTTTCCAAAAAGATTAACAGCATATGCTCCAAACTTTTCTGGAAGGACAGCATCGCATCAATTAACATGTCCAGAATGCAAATACACTGTAAATACAATGGGATGTTCTTCCACTCCATTCCTGCAATTCTTTTTCAAAAATCTTTTATGTTAATTATTAACCTCATGAAAAAACATGAATCAATAACTTTCAATGAACCAATTCAACCCACAGACCATCCTCCGCCTCTAAAATGTGCTGGCTGGATCAACTGCTCTGGATGCTTAACCAGCATTTAACTATAGATCAAAAATTACAAAAATAAAAAATTACCATCTGGGAGGCGTACAGTATAATTAATCCGAATTATCCCACAATTGCTCCAAATTTTGGCTTCACCAACTACAAATTAACAACAATTTTTAAATTTCTAACTCTTGAGCCTAAATACCTTAATCTCATTATTAAAATAAACTTAGAAGCCATGCCCACAAATAAATTTCTTCATTTCAAAAGATTTTACAATAAGATAGACCCTATTTGTCAAATATGTAAAAGGCAAGAAGAGTCTTTCAACCATATAATATACTCATGCCCTGGGCTCAACAAAATAAATTTAGCTATATACCAAAACTTAAGGATGGATTACTACAAAATCATGTCTATAAAAGAAGCCTTACAAACTAAACAGTTCCCTATTATTAGACTGTCAATCTTTATTACTCATGCTATATGGAATGTCAGATGTAAGATAATGTTCACAATGCCTGTCCCTGAACCAGTAGATCTATTCATGAAAATTATAAGAAAAATAAAAACAGAGACTTCATCATAGCATCAAAACTCGTACAATGAAACATGGAATTTACTTAATATACCAGATCCACCGAATCATTAGTAGATTTGATTAGGCAAAAGGTGATTAATAGATACATTATGCATCAATCCTAATAGGTGACTAAAAAAGCTACATCAGTACATTATTATCAATCAGAAGATAATCAATATACAAATGTTTCCAGACTGTTTGAAATATGTAAAACATATTTTTTTCTGTCTGTTAAAAGTATGTAAACACACTATTTTTCATAAATAAATAAATAAATTCTTTTGGGATTAAAAATTAGCAAAATCTGTTTCAACTATTTTAGAAAAAAAAAAAAATTACATTTAAGTAAAACTGTATTGCAAATAGAAAATATATGCAAAGATAAGAAAAATTTGCATGATTGACAATTTAACAATAGAGAATAGGCATTAATTCATCATGTCATAATAAAGATTATATCTCATATGCTCTCAATTCATTTTAATTTACTTTATTTTCTTTACCTATTGTAGAGCCATCTACTTTAAACTTGAGTAATCACCGGACAACAAAATGATATAATGTTACAATATTTTCATTCCCAGATCAATTTTTGGTCTTTATGAAATCAAGAATTCAAAACCGAAACTAATGCACTTATGCATCTAGAAGCCACCTTTTACTCGCTTATATGGTAACTTGAATATAAAAACAAACAAACAAACTCTAAAGTTTTGAAATCAAACTAATAAGTTTGCAGTTATATAGATATGATATCAGAAAGTGACCTGGGAATGAGAATATTTTAGAATGATACCATCTGAAGTCCACTGATTACTTAAGCCTATGTGGATGGCTCCAGAGAAGAATGAAGATAATTACTGTTGGAAACATTTGACTAACTATATGAGAATGTTATATGATATTGTTATTGATATTAATATTCTTACCCAAAGAATAAAAGGGACCTAAAGTTGGCATAAAATTAAAATCTCTAAAATCTGTAAAAATTGATCTAGTGCCATTTGTATATAAGTTAGCATGGATTCAAAAACTTAGTGTTTTTTTTTTTTAATTTTAGGTCATTGGTTTTAACAGTGTAAAGAATTAAAATGATGACTGTTAGATGCATTCGTTTATTAACAGCAGTTTTGAATCTAGTTTTTAGTAATGAAGATAAAGGCCAAAACAGTTTAGAGTTGAAAGTATAGCATCATTTCATTTGCTATTCATTGATTATTCAAGATTACAGTATGGCTTTAGGATAGTGTGAAAAGAACAGCTCTTGGAAACATGTGAAGCATTAGTATAATAGATTGAAGCCTGTCCATTAAAGTATGAGGATTGGCTATCTTAATATATGTCTGAGCACTTATAGCATATACGTGTAGAGACGGTAATGTGGACCAACTGATGATTGCTGGTTTAGCATGAAATACGTATATTGGTGATTATTTATCTTTTCAACATATGTGTTCAAGTGAATCAGTGTTATCAGATAGTGTGGAGAGTGGTGGGTCGTGTGAAAGTGTGTGCTCATATACCCTATATATTATAATAGATGGGGCATATAAAATGCATTCAGTCAGTCAAAAATCAGTTATATCAACTTTTACATTATATTTTTGGAGTACTAGTTTATTTTGATAACAGTAAAATATTAGCTGTATGAGAAAATATGATTTACAAGCTATGAGAGATTATGCTGAAATTGTGGAAAAAGACAATCAGTGTAAATAAGTACGAAGAACATTTTGGAGACTCGTAAGTCTATCCCATTACAAATGGAAATTAATGAAGTCCTTTATCCTGTTTTTTTTTCCATATAAATTATAATTAATAACTAGGGTACAAAATCATATATCGAAAAAAGGCTTTTTATGTATAATTATATTTATGTATCTGTTAATAATAATTCTGTCTCTATCAATATCTCCTAGCAATGGTTTTAAAAAGTGAATTAATGAAACAAAAAGGAAAAGTACGGAAACTTGTGTTAATATTTTACCAACTTTGATTTGACAACTCCCTAATAAAATAATTAATGAAAAGACTTTAGTTCGCATATAGTCTCTCTATTGATTGAGAGATAACAATACTTATGGACACTATAGTCTTAACAACGATGAATAAGATTTCATCAATATGTTGGCAGTCTTCTACGAGAAAATTTCTGCCTGTGGATAAAAATCTTTTTGACACATTTAAACAAAATTCTTTTATTATTGATTACAAGAGTTTCTTAACACAGAGAATTAAAAACCTCTTTATTTTCATATATTTATACATTATTTCAATAATAAATGTGATAATGCTCAAGGTTAAATGGGTTTATAAGTAACCATTAGAAACCAGTCAACACAACGGTTTGAGATTGTTGATGTTATCTATATTTCCATTGTCTAAGTGTTGACTGGCTTCTAATGGTTACACATTATTTTTATATAGCAAAAAATGTAACCCAACATTATACTATTTATAAATTAAGATTATGCTTATAAAGAATTATAGTTTGAAGATGTACAATTATATTCCATAGTGTTTAATTGATTTTTAAAAAAAGTCTTTTTTTTGCTAAGGTCTCCCTAACTCAGCTGGACTGGTGAAACGAAAAGATATAATAGCTTTAGATGATGCAGATGCTGTGAGACTTATGAAGAATGCGGGTGCTATACTTCTTGGTCTGACCAATGTTAGTGAACTGTGTATGTGGTGGGAATCTAGTAATAAAGTATTTGGAAGAACTAATAACCCATATGATCTTGATCGTATTGTAGGTGGAAGTTCAGGTAAAAAAATGTTATATTTTTATTTCTTTTGTTTATATTTATGTATAAAATTTAAAACAATATCTATTGTTTTATAAACGTAGTAATATATTTTTTTTTTTTTAAAAAAAATTAAACTATATGTACAAAGTCAGTATAATTTAATCCTGTACTTATTATATGCATTTATGAAAATATCAATAACAAATATTCATTTAAGAGTGAATCTTTTTAAATTAATACTTTCAGGTAATCAATTTAATGCAGTATTATTGTCATATCTTTTACCATTTCCTTTTAAGCCTTTATATGATTTTTGAAATCTGCAGATAGTATCAAACAAAATGGTATATCATTTTTAATATATATATATAAATAGTATAACTTTGTTCAAGAAACAACTAAGTCTGAATACATTACTATAATAATTCACAAATCAAATTCCAATAAATTAATCATTTGCCAATAATACTCACTTTCTTGTATCATTGTTAATCTATTGGTTAGATAGAAGATGAATTATTATAGAAACATATTCAGAATTACTTGTTCTGTGAATAAGTTTATATTTTCAGAATTACATATTTAATAATTATTATTTACTAAGGCTATAAACTCAAGAGTGTGTGTGTGAAAATGCAAAGATGGGGACCTCTACAGGTCATAACCACAATCTTACTCTTCAGAAGAAAAATTATCAGAAATATATATAGTACAGATATTTCAAACATATAGATACGTGCTTAAGATATACTTTCTTTTAAAATATATATATATATATATTAATGTAGCATCAAAACGAATTAGCAACAAAAAGTTAAATACAGTCATGCAGTTATGGAAAACTTAATGGAGTAATAAATTGTGAAGAGTGAAGAAGGAAGGGGCAGAAAGAAGGAGGTAAAAGAGAGACAGTATGAGATAGAGCAAGAAATAGAGAGGGAGTGGGCAATACATTAACATTTTCCAGAACATTTTTTATATTTTTCATACAAATTTAATGCTTTTTCAATTTTCATTAAATATTTGTCATATAGTAATGGATATATCATTGGGATCAGTATCACAAATAATATTGGTATGAAATTTTTTTATTATCAGATGAACTGACGTTTTCTTTGAGTCACTGGTCAGTTTGACTACAACTTGTTTTTTTTCAAAATTAAATCAATTATTTTCTGTTTTATCACATAAAGGAAGCATTTTCATATTTTTTTTTAGGCCTGGCAGAATTGTTACCATTGTTAATTTTGCACTGTGGGTCAATTTAAATAAATTTCCTAAGTCACAACAGAAAAGTAATGAATGCAATGCTTTCATTTGAATTGCAAAAACATGACTAAACAAATGCATGAGACTTAGAATGTGCTTAAGGCAAGAAATGGCTACTGGCATACAATCAAATATAATACATATGAAAATGATGAATTTCCACCAATTTTTTTCAATCCACAGATAATTGAATCTGTAGGTTTGAGAGTACAAATGTGGTAGGGTTAGTAATATATTTTTAGAAATGCCCTACTAAGTTATCCTACAACTTACTTTAAATTATTTATAAAAATATCATTATCTCATCATCCATGTATTAACATTTTAGACTGGTAAGAAATAATACATAAAGCCATTGATGGTTTTGTTTTTTATTTTATTTCCATTTATAATTCACATTCATTATGTTTAAGAAGCATGTAATCAAACTGTATTTAGGGGTTGAAAATTTTGACATTCTTTTATATCAAAATATATGGATTGACTACATGGGTGGTATCATTATCTGAGCTGGCTCATATACAGAATTTATAAAATAAATAAGACATTTTTATATATTTTAGTGAAAGATAGGATTTAGGAGTGTAGACCATAAACAGTATACTCTAGTGAAAAGATTAGTAGTTCTCTATTCATGATAATTGCAGTGCTATTTATAAATCAACACGTTTATATACCGGCTTATCTATTCCCCACAAAAATTTTAAGGTATTAAAATATCTGGATCAGAAATTATGATATGAAATATAACTTTCGTTCTTTAACCTAGTGTTTCACAAACTTATTCTATTGTGGAATACTTTACAAATCCTAAAATTTTAATGGATCACTTTCATTTTCATAATAGAAAGATAAGTTTGGATTTTTCAGTTTTAATAACAAATAACTTAAATGAAGAATTAAAAAACAAAATAAACATTTATTCCAAAATAATGTTGCAATTTTTAGTAAATAAGTAGGAATTGTCATGTACTGATGTCCCATGCTCTACATACTCTTACTTTGAGATTAACAACTGATTTGAGAATTCTTAATTCGACACTAGCTCGCTATTTGTCAGAACAATACAATTCACACATTTAAAACACAATGCACTACAGTATTTAAAATCACGCAAGGTTATTAATTTAACCAAAATTTCATATTTTTTCACAGAACACTTATTAACCTTCTATTGAACACCAATGTTCTGCTGAACATAGTTTGGGAAATGCTGCATTAACCTATGACATTTTGTTTTAAATTGACAAAAACTACTACTGAAACATTTGAAATGATTCATATTGTATATGGCAGTAAAGCTGTGAGTCGCAGGAGTGTTTTCAAGACATTTACAAGATTTTATGATGGTAGGGAGAGTCTTGAAAAAGATCGGCAAAAGTGCAAAACACACTATACATTCCATGTTATAACTCATGGTTTAAATGCTAACATCTGAAAATTTTTTCAGATGGATAACTAAACTATGGTTACTGCACAACATATGCATTGAATTCAGAGATATGTTTGCAGACAATTTGGAGAGAGAACCAGTCATTTTTCCACTGGAACCCATTATATCTATATTATGTAACTGATACAACTCTAGTCTGTCACCAGTTCACTTGCATATTTTCAGGGATTTCTAAAATTGGTAGAAAAACACTCACTGCATTATTTTAATCTTCAAAGAATAATGTAAAAAGTAGAATGAATATGCTGCAAGTTGAATCAGGCATTAAATGAATATTATAGAAAGAAAATACACTGCTTAATAATAGATTTTGTGGACAGTTTTTTTACAAAAAGTTTTTCATATCAACTTTTTAGTAAATCATAGAAATTATTAGAGAATAATAATAATATGTTATTTATGCTTGATGCAGAATTCACTATCTAAAGAAGGCTACTTAGTCAGATACTAGTCATACAAGTCATACTGCCATCTAGTGTCATTTGACAATTCATTAGTAATAGAGTTTAGTGTTGGAATAGAGGAAGAGATGTCACATCAGCATAATGAAAATTGAGCTTGAATCATTTGATGATTAGTATTTATATTTCAGTATGTGAGCAAACAAATTATGGAATAATGTTTTCCTGAAGGCTTGTGATGATGGTGTTTTAGTTGTATTTATTGTTTGGGCTAGTTGAATGTCTTTAGAAAAATTTAACTTTATTTAAATATTCCAAATACCTTCAACTCAAGAATATAAAGTCCAGGTTCGATTCCCATGCTAGTACTGTCACTGGTCAGGCCAGCAACACTCGAAGAAGGGGTAAAATAATACCTCTTGAAACATTGTGCATATATTAACCTGTTTGATGTGCTATTACAAAAAGTTGAATGTATTTGGAATATTTAAATAAAGTAAAATTTTTGTAAAGACATTAAATACTTGTATTAGATGATGGAAATAGTCCAAAAAAGAAATACAAATTATGAAATATTATGTTTTTTTTTTAAATATGTCAACATAAGATGGAAGTTTCATTTCAATTGTTTCTGAATGATGATGAGTTATTTTATTTTTTCCTGAGATCATGTTTTTAGTAGTGGAATATTTTTCAAGCTGTAAATTTATATCAATTTGAAACAAATGTCTAAACATGAGTTTGAATTATATGATGATTAGCAATTAATAAAATCAATAGAAATTCATTCCCTACCCTGATGTTCAAAAATTTATCCAAATCGTTCCTTCTGATATGCCACTACAATTACAAATAATTTTCCTTTAACCCATGATTTTTTTACTAATAAGAATAACTATTGGCAAACTTATGATCTTGTTCACAAAACATAACCCAATAACACATCTAATACTGTCCTCACTTTTACCAATGAGTTTAAAATTGGTATCTGAAGTCAAAATATCTTGAATTTTTTAATTAAAATCAATCTCGAAACTCTACCTACCAATGTTTTTCTTGCAAAAAAAAAAAAAAAACATTTATAAATTTTGATACTTATTGTTCTTTATGCCACAAAGAGGAAGAATTACTGAATCATTTCCTACTATAATGCTTCTTTCATCTATAACTAAATCCTACCAGTTACCTCTCATCATGTTAATTGACAATATACACAAAGTTTCCAACATTCAGAATTACCACCTTTCTAATTTTCATTCTGTGGTATCTGAGATATCATTTCTGTTTAATATGTCATCTCAGAAATATATCTCACTTTTTTATAATTAGATAAAAATAGTATCAGAGACCAGACCCTAACCCCTACAGACACTTATGCAACCACCTTTATTTTTACTGTTGGGACTTACTCTTTTTATCATGTCATATATATATTAATTCAACTCTAATTTTTGAAATATTCATATATTGATACAATTTTTTTTTAAACTGCCTTAATATCTGTACATCTCACATAATATCCCCATTCCCTTCCATTATTTATATAATATTTACTATTTATTTCATAATATACCTTTTACATAAATAGCAGCATATTATAATTATAAGAAATTACGCATAATAAAGTTGACTTTAAAAGTAATATTTATATAAGTACATGAGCAAAGAAATTATGAAACGGTATGTCTTTTTTGGAAATACATCAATGTGACATGGAAGTTTCATATCAATAGTTTCTGAATAATGATAAGCTATTTTGTTTTTTCCTCAGATCCATGTTTTTTGTAGTGTAATATTTTCAAAGCTGTAAGTTTACGTCAATTTTAAACAATGTCTATTCGCATATGTGTGAGTATTATATATATGAAGGATTTTTGTGGTGCCATGGTAGGAATTGGGGGTTGAATCGGGGCCAATTAAACTTGGAACATTTTTTCAATTAGTTCAGCCAATTCATAATTTATTCAGTTGAGCATTCATTATTGATCAATAAATAAGTATTTGATTAGTTGATGTTAAAGAAAGAAAAATCACTCAAACTATCACCATCTGTAAGTTGGGAATCTTCTCTATTCCTTCTGTATAAAGGATTGCTGGAGAGGCTTTTCCCCCTGTAGGAGATTGTTTAAAAGCTGTTTAACATAACTTATAAATATATAAATTTTAAATCATGATTATGATAGATAATAATAATATCTATATTGATTAAACAGAAGTGCTTTGATTATTTGTTGTAAGCATCATCATCTCAAATAACATAGACAAAAATAAAAAGCAGACATCATCGATATTAGCAGATTGTCTGTTTATTATATATACAATCTTTAAATTGGTTTATAAAGATGGCCTCTAAATTATCTCAGTTTTATGATGCCTTTCTTCATTTAGTTATATATGTCAGAATTAACAAAATGTAGCACTGATAAGAAAAATATTTATAATGCATTATCCCTTCTTAATGTGCAAAATATATTACAGCTTAACTGATGATGGTTATATTTCACATTCATTCATCATCAAAATAGTGGAGTTATGCTGATTAAGGACATGAAAAGAAGCTACTTAATGATCTCAACTTATTTTGCTTTCCGGAAATTTTTTAGCATCAAAAGAGGTCAGCGCGGACTGCCTTGCACTTGCAGGCAGTTGCCCGGGTTGCGGGTTTGCGTCCTGGACGATGCTATGACACTTAAAAAAAAAAAAAAAAAAGAACTAGCCACTTTCTTTCACTCATAAATTTGCATGTATATATGTAAAAACATTGAATATGTGACTCGGTCATATTTTTGTGGTAACATGTTTCCTTCGATTTTTAATGCTTTTGGGTCAGGATTTATCTATTATAGCTTAGAACAGATAACAGATATTTTCTCTCACATATGTAGGACCCTTTGACTAGAATATTCAAAAGCTGCATATTTTCCGCCAAGAATCTCATTTCAGATGGGGCTAACATCCCAAATAAGGGCTTTGCTGAGTAATCCTTCTTGATGTCAATAAACTTGTAGATATTTTTAATACTGCTTTTCAATGCTGGATTATTATTTTTTACAATCAGATAAATTGTGGATACTTCTCAACTATTTCATATTATTCACTTTTAATATAACAATGCAGAGGACTTAATCTAGTCGAATTTCTAGGAATAATAAGTAATAATAATTAATCTAATTTCAAAACTTTGAGACACTTTTTTATTTGAATAATTAATCTAGTCCTCGATATTTTTATATTCTGCCCTTCTGCTTATATCATAAACTGTTCACCAATATCTATAAATCCTTAGCTTGTTTTCCAAATTACCAAATGTTTTCCCCTTTTTAATGGATAACTTTTATGAGATGTTTTTTTGATTCTGATTTTAATCCAAGTAAATTATTTATTAGTAATTTTTCTTAACTAAAATTTTATAGTATTTACTGACTCTTACTTTCAACTTTATAAAAATTGATTTTATAATGTGTTTTATTATTTTTTTCTATAACCATAGTTTGTTATATAATCTTACATTATTAGGCTAACAAATTCATATAATAAATTGTGCAATACAATTTTAATGAATTGATTCCAGCCATGATTTACTATTTCCAAAATTTCTTTCATGCACTTTAAATTATATTTTTGACAATTATATGATTAATAAAACAAACTAAAGACTAATAAACTTACATCTGCATGCAAGAAATGACATCAAGCCTTCCATCCATTCTCAACTAGTAAAATAGCTAATTTAGCATTCTTTCCAGATACATACTATAAAATTATACATTAACAAAATTTTAATTGTTGAATAAAGTCCAACTATGAATAATTTAAATAATCACATAAGCTCCCCATCCCTCTTGATTTAACTTAATGAATCATATTGCTCTGACCCATAAATATCAATATGAGTAGTTATATTAGATATCTGACTGTAGATACATTTAAAATGAACACATACCCTATTTTTATACCTTAGTTTCACTTACAATATTTTAGTTAGTTCACCTCTATGAATTTGAAGAGAGAAGCAGTGAATCCATCAACAACCTCTCCTCTATTTTTGACTAACAATTTTAATTTTATTTTCTTATAATTATTCTTTATAATTTCTCTCTAATTAATATATTATCTTAGCTATTTGAAATATAGTATTAATATGAATATTATCATATCATTGATTCTCATGTTTTATTTTATTTTATTAAATACAATACTTTTAGGCAAATCTATTCTATGTAAAAACTTTGTTAGTTTATATAACTATTATTCCAGTATGCATATTGCATGTCTATATATATATATATTCTACAAAGCTTGTTAAGAGCTTGTTTTGCGACTTCTATATATAATATTTGTAAATACAAGCTTATTAAATTAGGTCATGTGACACCTGACTTGATTTTTTTTTTTTAAAATATATATATGCTTATGTTTTATAGGTGGTGAAGGTTGTATAATTACTTCAGTTGGGAGTGTCATAGGTATAGGTTCAGACATTGGAGGCAGTATACGGATGCCATGCTTCTTTAATGGAATTTTTGGTCATAAACCAACTTCAGGTAATATTTCAATATTAATTAATTATTATATAGTTGAATACCTATTTTATCTATAGTAATAGAAACAGTTTTGTGACAATCATATATATTTTCTTTACGTAAATCTTTAATTTATATGTTAAGTGCCAAAAGAAAAAATACCAAATAATATTTCTTGTTTCTGTAGAACCATCTATTTTGAGCTTGAGGAATTAATGAATACTAAATGATAACATTATTATATTTGCATTCCCAGAGAATTGTGACTTTTGGTTTAATTATTGAGGACTTAGAATTCAAAGCTGGAAACTAATATACTTATGCATCTAAATAGCCACCTTTAACTCTATTATAGTACAAAGTTGATAATTTAACTTCAAAAAATCCTAAGGTCTGAACCAAATTAATTTTCTTTCATAGTCATATACACACATAAATCATTAAAAACCAGTCAACGCTTAAACAATCCCAATATCAATAACAGTTAACAATCTCTGTTGTCACGGCAACCCCCTTTTAACAATATATATGTATATGATTTTCATGGGGCTATGAATATAAATGATAAATTAATCATGTTCCTATGATTCATAGAACTAATATATTAATGTATTAGTCAGCCAAAATGTTGGTATGTTAATATTATGAATCAACCTGAATTGTATGTTATTTACATATATAATCTCAAATGCAAAAAAGATAAACTAGTCAATGTAATGAAATAAATACTACAATTCACATCATATCACTAATCAAAATTAAATTACAAATCCAGTACCAATAGCCTGCCAAAGTGAAGGCTTTGGGTTGTGTTACTTTGAACTTGAAAAGTCTACCTTCATGGAGAAGCTATTGGTATTGTATTTATAATTTAATTTTGATTAGTAATTTAATTGTGAAATTGATGTACTTAATATATATATAAACTACTTGACTTAGTTCAAACCTTAATTTTTTCATTCTCAGATTTTTAGTTTGATACAATAATAATTAGTATTAATAGAGTATTACAACTAATTGACAGAATTTGATCATCATTAGTAGTAGTATGTCATTACTATTACCCTCTTAATGCTATTTACCCTAATATCTCAATTTTAGGATTACATATTCCTATAAGAGAAAGTTATTAATAATTAAGTTTATTTTAAGAACAATATTTAGCATGATTATCACATTGTCAACATTAACATTATATATTTTTATTTCCAAGTTTGATCTAAATATTATAAGTTTTGTTAAACAATAAAGTGTTCTAAGAATTGATTTGTAAAATCAATTGTGTGTAATTTATAATTGAATGGTTTATTGTTCAGAATTCATAAGAAGCCTGAGCCTCAGAACCAACAGAACTGGTATGATCCATGGAACTGCCACTACACCAATACCACTACATAAATTCACATAGGATAATGATCAATAATTAATATATGTATTGTACACATATATATGTTTTCATTCCCACACATATATATATATATATTCTTTAATTAAAAAAAAAATTCTTTTATATACAGTGCGAGTATTATTATATGGTTTATAGATGATAAATTGATAAGCAGTTGTAGAGAGAGAATATAATAAGAAATAATATTTAATATATTGATTTTTTTTTTTATTAAATAATGTGTTGAATTATTTAGCTGTATTTTTTTATTAAATGAAAGAAATAAGAAAGGTGTAAAAACAATTAGTAGATAAACTAGGCACAAGTGTAAAAGAAGCATGATAAGAGTCCAGCTGCTTTTAAACATAGACATTTTTTTACACATATTTCTATGGACTATAGATTACGAACTTTTTTTTTTATGTAATCTGTATCTTAGATTATCTTAAGAAAGGAGGGAAAATGCTTAATCTTTTTTTTTTGTTAATGACTTAAAACCGTCTAGGTGAGATTTGATTGCTATCTCTAAAATCACAATTAGTTTTGATAGATTTTTTTTTCTTTAATCAGAAATTGAAATATATAGAGGGGGGCAGTTTTTGAGAGGCATTCAGTTAATAATTTTAAGAAGGTCAGTTTTGGTTTTGCTTTGAAGAGAGTCACTTAACAATATGTAGTTTTTGGAAGGCTTTTAAAAGTTTTTTTTCTCTTGTCGAATATGCAGTTCTTTTAAACTAAAAGAAATGAGAAGTTAAAGTTAAAGTTTTTTTTTTTAAACTCAGAAGTTGTTTGATTTTTTGTTTCTCTCTTTAAAAAATTAAAGAAGAAAATATGACTTTTGTTTGAAAGCTAGCATAGAAGAAGATATGCGCATATATAAGTAATTTACAGCAAAATTAGTTTAAAGAAAAGAGATGGATTTAAATTGAATCCTTTACAGAAGTTGTTAATATAACATATAATGGTACTTATATATATATATTGGCTGTTTCTGAAATCATAAGGATGCTGTGCTAAATCGCAATTCTTGTTCCTTGAAACCTGTCATCTATGGGTTAGCTCACTGATCTATCTATGGACTCATATACCGGTCCATAGTAACCAAAAGAATGGTAGAGTTTAAAGCCAACCACATAAGCTATCTGAGAGGCTTCTTTTCTGTCTCCTGGCCTATTATAAGCTCATCACCTTTGAATGGAGGGAGAAGGGGAAAGAAGAGGAGAAAAAAATGTATAAAAGCCATATAACCAAGTTTGATTAAGCTATAAATCCAATTTTTTTTTAAGTTTTCCTCACATTTATCTAAAGCGTCTACAATAACTCTTTTTAAAATGGTAGAAACAAGCCAATCAACCAGTTCATATTTATCTAAAGGTATTTGCAATAACTCTTTTTAAAATGGTAGAAACAAGCAAATCAACCAGTTCATACTTATCTAAAAGTATTGTAATAACTTTTTTTAAAATGGTAGAAACAAGCAAGTCAACCAATTCATATTTATCTAAAGCGTCTACAATAACTCTTTTGAAATCGTAAAAACAATCCAAACCAACCTGTGGAAGCTATAAATAGGCAAGCGGTCTGAAAATATTCAAACCTGGGACATTTATAAGAAGTGAAAATGATCGGGTAACTTTGAACTTTAATTAACAAATCTTTTATTCTTACTTATTAAAAGTAGACTTTAATTTCTAAAGTCAAGCATTTTATTTCTTTTTTTTTTGATACAGAAACATTAAGAGTTTATTTATTGATTGTGTTATTCTCAACACTACCTCACAATACACACACACAATTTAAAGTCATTAAACATAGTTTTTTTTATTGTTTTGATTTTTTATTATTATTATATATTGTAATACTAAAATGTTTTTTATTATTATTGTTCAACCTATCAATATATGCTTGATAATGTTTTTTTTTATTGTTATTTATTTTGTTACTCAAGGTTGCAATAATATTTTTTTTTATATATATATGATTTATGTAATAACCCATAATATAGAGGTACACATTTTAAATATATATGTTGACATATCACAGGGTGTGTATGTGTGTGACTGCTTATACAAACCCATCAAGAATAGGTTATGCATAGTTAATTTAAATATAGTAAATTGAAGAGCAGGGCTTCATCTATTTATGAAAGTAAAAAAAAACCCACACACACATTGCATAAATGAAATTTACCTTTATGATATGAAATAAGTAGGAAAGTCTTAAGTAAGCATTCAATGAAATTTTTTTCTTTCTAATATCATTTTGAGCTAACTTATTTCAAAATATGTAGTAACAAAGAAAAGCAGATATATAAAGTTAGTTGGTTACGCATATGGTAATAAGATATTTTGTTTAATTATATATATTTGATAAAGCCAATTGTACATTTATTAATTTAGTTTATAAAAAAAAAGATGTTAGTTGGTTACGCATATGGTAATAAGATATTTTGTTTAATTATATATATTTGATAAAGCCAATTGTACATTTATTAATTTAGTTTATAAAAAAAAAGAAAAAAGTGTTAATAAATATAATTATATCATATTTGGTTTCCGAGTAATTATTATTAATATTGTTAGATATTTTTCTTCTCTTGATTTTATCGTTTTAATTGATCATCATCACTCATAAATGTTGAGCGCAGGATATTGCTTTACATATAAGGATGTTTAAGGAATGCGCTTGACAGATAACCAAATTTTTTAATAATTAGAGGTTAATAATAAAAAGCTAAAATTATGTTGTGCCCAAGAGGTTTTAACCATCATTGTCAATGGTTTATATCACTAGTTAAATCACCATCATCATTGATTAAATAATAATCATTAAAACCAATCTTAAAAAAAAAAATGAATATGTTTAGTAAATAGGGATTTATAGAAAGTTGAATATCATGTGTAAAGATTCATGATGATCATTCTTCATCATTGGTATTATTGAATCCTAGTTTTAACTATAAAAGTATTTTGAGTAAATAACCATAAACGTATATAAATGCTAGTGATTGTTATATTTAAATCCCAGTTTAACATACGATGATTTTAAGAAGTGCCTATAGGTTTATGAAAGATAGATTTATTGTTGTGAGTTCATTATAAAGCTATGGGTGGTATCATCATCATCATCATTATTATATTATGATATTTAAGTAAATTAAGTAACTAGTTTGATGGCCATCTATATCAGTAATGGTCTTCACTATGTGTGTTTGGAAGCCATTAAGGAGAGTATATTTGCATCTGTTCAGCAATATACATAAACTGAGCTAGTAATGTCTATAAAAGTATTGGATATATAAATTTTGTGATGTTGGGATCTTATAATTTTATTGACATGGATAAAATATAAGAATGTCATTTTTTTTTTTGTTCATTAGTCATCCAAGTCATGTGTAGTAAAGAAGTTACCGAAAAGGTTTGAACCCAATACACTATGGACAGATAATATTTATCTAGATTTAAAACAATCTAGTGGCACCCGTGGAAAACACATGTAATTAGCTAAGCTAAATAAAAGTGATCAAGTCTTTTTTTTTTAACTTATTAACTTTCTTTGGTATTTTTTATAAGTTGTTATAAATAATACCAGTGTGTGCGGGTGACCATGAATGGTCTTATATACATGGAAAGAGGAATGAGAAGGATTCTTGGTTAAAAGAACCTATTATTGGAGATAAGTGTAATACATTCCATGGATTCACAGTAATTTTATTCAGTTGCTTTGGCTAGTATTTGTTTATCTAATGACAATGGCTAATATATTTTTTTAGTTAAAATGACTTTCCCAATATCGAAATAAGTTAAATCTTAAATGATGAAAGTGATTAATTTTCATTTTTATTTTAATGTGTTGAGAAATGAGAGCATTTATTTATCTCATTATTAGCGTAACTGAATTAATGTTTATGATAGTTGCAAACAGGCTATGGTGTTATATTTGATGAGTTACAAATAGACACCCAACTTTAAACATGATATGTATATGTTCTTATTCATCTGTTAGCATCCTACTTATTTAATTATAAATTATAGAAATTGTATATCAGTTATCATGGTAAGATGTATTTCATCATCATTATTTTTTTATTCTGTTTCAAAATGGCATCCTTTTCATCATTACATTATATATTTCTGTTACAGTATATATATTAAATGATATGAAAATTAGATTCTATGATCCCTAAAGAGTCATTTGGATAAATAAATCTCTAAAAAAAAATTACTTCTTAGTATTTTTCTCATTCCATTTATTATTCAACGTTAGGTTCTCTGACAGTTTTGATTATATGGCAATCGTCAAAATTGTATTACATTATTTTTTGTTTGTTATTTTGAAATTTTTGTATATTTACATTCATACATTTTTATTTATTATACAATTAGACTAGAAAATTTATGAGGAAAAGAAGGAATATGGAGATATATAAAAATGATGCATTAAAAAGGATTGAATATCTCGAATTTTGTAAAATGGTATGAAAAAGAGTTGATAATGATATAAGAAAGTGTAATTGTGAACTAGCAAGAAATTTGTAGAAGAGAATAAAAATCTCAAGAGTGTAGAACAGTTCTGTCAAGAATTATATAGTAATAAAGAACAAGGAAAGTACTTTCTACAACAATTTATATCTTCTGAATTGCCCAGGATTTTAAACGAAGAAGTGAGAAGTGCAATCAAAGTTATGAAGAAGGGAAAATCTCCAGGTAATGACAGAATTATAATTAATATCTTAAACAAGCAGGTGAAGAAATAGAAAAAAATTTGGTAAAGTTATATACCAAATGTCTAAATGATAATGATGTACCAGATGATTGGAAGAATGCCATATTAGTATTTAAAAAAGGTGATAAAGAAGACATTTTACTGACTTTATTAGTCTTTTATCAGTTTTATACAAACTTTTTACACAAATAATTGCTACTTATCTATAGTGAGCTTTGGAATTCATCGAATCAAAAGAACAAGCTGGATTTAAAAGTAGTTTTAATATAGTGGATCATATACAAATATTAGGAGAAGTTATAGAAAGAACCAATGAATATGAGTTACCATTATACTTTGGATTTATAGATTATGAAAAGGCATTTGATTCTTTAAGCATTTTTTCAGTGATTAAAGCATTGGATTATCAAGGTATAGACACAGGGTATTGTCATATTCTGAAGAATATTTATAAAAATGTAACAGCAACAATTAGATTACATAATGGTTCGAGGAAGATTAACATTGAAAAGGATACAAGACAGAGTGACTCTGTATCTCCAAAACTTTTTACAGTAGTTTTGCAAGAAGTATTTTGTGGATTAAAATGGGAAGCTAAAGGCATAAAAATAAATGGAGATTATTTAAGTCATCTAGATTTTGTAGATGATGTAATTGTTTTTACATAATATTTTGGAGCTTCAGGAAATGTTTCAAGAGTTATCAGATGAAAGTAAGAAAGTAGGACTAAAGATAAATGTTAAAAAGTTAAAGTAATGTTCAATAGATTTTTTCAAAAGATGAAAATAAAGATTGATAATAATGAATTAGAAGAAATTAACAACTAAATATACCTTGGTCAGATTATTACTACAGATAAAAACATAATAGGTGAAATTAATCATAGAATTAAACTTGGTTGGAGTGCTTTTGATAGAAATAACATTAAAAGAAAACATATTTATATATTTGGAAAGGAATGTTATTAATTACTGTGTTTTACCAATTCTTGTTCTTAATTATGGATTTGAGACTTGGATATTTAGCAGAAGAATGATGCCAAGACTTCAGACTAGTTAAAGAAATAGGGAAAGATACATGTTAGAAGTAATAAGAAGAAATTGAAAACAAAATACATGAGTAATAGAATAAACAGGTCTTATTGAAAGAATTAAGAGACTGAAGTGGAGTTGGGCTGGACATATTGCTAGAAGAGATGATAAAAGATGCACAGTTGAAATCTTAAACTGGATTCTAAGAGATTGTGAAAGATCTAGAAAGAGATCATGTGAGATGGATGGATGAAATAAAGAAGTGTGGAGCAGTGATGTGTAGAAGAGAGGCTAAAGATTGGATAAGATGGATTGAATTTGGAGAGATCATTCTGGAATGGATTGACAATGGTTGAAAGTGATGATGATGAATCTCCTAGACTTTATATTATAATTTTATTATTATTAATTTTATTCTTTAATTTATAATGCAAATCTCATAATTTGTTAATTATCATTGCATAAAACAATATAAATTTTTTTTTATCTATACGCATAAGGAAATATTATAATGTACATCGCTAGCTGAAATAGATTGAAAACACTCAAATCCCTTTCACAATGTTAAGTTATTTCAGCAATGCCCTCTATGAATAAATATAAAGTTTGAACTTCAAATGGCTAAACTCAAAAAGATATCCTTTTGAGTTTAACCATTTGAAGTTCAAACTTTATATTTATTCACAGAGGGCATTGCTGAAATATCTTAACATTGTGAAGGGTGATTTGGATGTTATATATACAGTATAAATGGAATACAATTTTTGCCCATTATACTATTATTTCTTTTCGATTTTAATAAATTTATTGTATCAATAAAAACAACTTATACATTTTTTTTTGCAGGTATAGTATCAAATAAAGGTCAGATACCAAAAGCTGTGGATATGCACGATGTATTTCTTACAACAGGACCTATGTGTCGTTATGCAGTAGATCTTCCTCTAGTCTATAAAGTATTGGCTCATGATCGTGCGGAAGAATTGAAATTTGATGAAAAAGTAAATGAATAATTTAATAAGATTTATTTTGTTATGATTTTATTTTGATCCAAATACATTCCTTTATAAATACAAATATTAATTATATAAAATAAATATCAAGTTATAGTCAGCATAACATTTATATGAGTTATTATACTATTGAATTTATGTTATTAAAAAAGCTTATCCAATTAAAGCACAAAGAAACCCTAAGATTTAATTATTTTTACAGTTTTATTTTAAATATTTTCTTGTAAGTTGAAATATAAGTTTTACAAATCAATTTTTGTATAAAGTAAAATGTATGGCTATAGAAGATGGCTGATATATCTCACTAAGGTGATTAGGGAACTACCTCAAGATTTGTATCTTTTGGTGCTTGCATGTCACATGACCTTTTTAGGGATTCATCATTTGATTATATTTTGCCTTGTATGGTTCAATGCAATGCTAGAATTACAGGTTTTTATATCACAAATCAATTGATAACTTTTTTTGCTTGAAGGTCATGTGATTTCAAGAGCAATGAATTATTGATTTACTTTATTTCTTTATATTTAGTACCAACAACATCATTATATTCTTTCTCATATACCTCCAAGAACAATTATTTTCACACTATTCTAATGCCATCTATGTTAACTTAAATAATGAATGGAAACTAGATGGCACAATGCTGTAAAATCTTTATCTCCAGATGGCTTTCTGATTTTTACCTTCATTACTGAAGACTATGAAGCTGGAACTAAACTAATGCATTTATGCATTTAACAATCTCATTTTATGCTTTTATAGTATTCAAGCCAATAAACTAAAAATTAAAACACCTTTCAATATTCAGACTAATCCACTTATCTAGTTATATAGCTGTGACATTAGAGACTGCAGTACAGTGATGAAGACAAAATCCAATAAACAGTTTAGAGATGGGATTTTATAGCACTATATCAATGTTCAGTGATACTCAAGGTTATGAAAAGATGACTCTAGGCTAAGGTGAAGAATTGTTCTTGAAATCATATGAGAATATCGAGTGATATCATTGTTGGTATTCACTTTCCTAATCAAAGAGTAGGAATGATATATAGTTGTTAGAAAACTGTTGACTGAAAAATATATAGAAACTAATCTGGTGTCAGATCTATATAACTATACAAGTGAGTTAGATTGGGCTTAAAATCTTAGGGTTTTTTTAAATTTCAGTTTATTAGCATGAATATTACAATAGAGTAAAATATGGGTGCTGGATTCACAAGTGCATTAATTCCAGTTTAAAATTCTACGTTTTTATTGATGAAGACAAAAGTGCACTAAAATATAGGGTTCACTGATTACTTGAGCTTACAATAGATGCTTCTATTTAATTTAAATTTTTTGTGGAACTTTTTTTTTTCTTCATATGAATATAACTTGCCAGCTGATGTCCCTGTGGGAGCCATGATTTCACATAAAGAACGACATGTTTATTATAGCAATTTTGCTGCCAAATTTATTGTTATTAGATTACCTGAAATGTCAATAAATAAGAAGTTTCTTTCAATGTACTCTATTATATTATTTATAATGCTGAACCCTCTTTTGGCCTCTGCAGAATTAATAAGAATAATGTCCATTATCTTTTTTTCCTTAACCATGTATTTTTTTGCCATAACAGTGCTCTCTAGAATTTTTTTAATGGGCACATCCCTATTATTAATCACATCTCTAAATTTGTTTATGGAAATTTTGTATTTATTCAATTCTTTTAATTTGTTTTCACCATTTATCCATGGCACTTCATCAACATCACTGGGTTATAGATTGTATTATTCATTTTTACTATCAATAGTATTTGTAATTCAATATATATTGAAAAATAAAAAAACTTACTAGGATTGATTTTTTTTTGTTTTACTTTAAGTGATTACTTGTATGTTTCATTTGTATTATACTTCTACCTCTTTTTCACATGATCCTTTAATAGTTTCTGGTTGAAGATAAAATGGTCGCTCTTATCTTTATAAAGTCATAATCTTGTGTTAAGATTTGTAGAAGTCGCTCTCATGGTAATATTAAGCACTCAAAAGGTGCATAGTTTAAGGTTTATATGTATTTATGTTAATTTGGATAACATTCATTTTTATCTTATAATATTGTAAAATGAAATGAGATTTCTTCATTCCATTCTTTATTTTTATTTTTACGCAAGATTTTATATGACTTTCAAACAAGTCATGGTTACAATACTGCACACTGTGCATCAGCATCCAATCCAAAGCTCATTAGCAATATCATTGACATATTCTTCTTTTCTCACTACTTTTATGCCATCTAGTGTAAGCTTTAGTAAATAATAGACACCAGATGGTAGTGCTTAATAAATCCTTATCCAGTGCTGATGTATATTAATATTTACGGAGTAATCTTTATCATATGGCTTTCATCTGTAATAAAAATGAATATGTTAAAGAGTAGCAATGTGTTCATTATAAGCATGATAATAAATATAAAGTTTATCGACAAAATGATGAAAATAATTTACTTGCTAGATATCTTTTAGATATCATATAATGGTAGTTGAATATGATGAGCTAAGCAATATCAAATTTAGATTTCTTGATACCTTTATTGAAATGCTAGATCCTGCCCCCACCCCACTAACATTACATTACACTATCTTTTATGCCATCTAGTGTAAGTTTTAGTAATCAATAGACACTAGATGGTAGTGCTTAATAAATCGTTATCTAATACATACAAATATTTGTAGACTAATCTTTATCGTATCGCTTTCATCAGTAATAAGAATGGCTTTCATCAGTAATAAGAATGAAATGTTTATGAATAGCAATGTGTTTATTATAAGCAAGATAATATAGTGGATTTGAACTCAGACTTTCAAATCCCTTATATTTTCAATTAGGCTCCAGGTTTAAGAGTGCCTGGCATTTCATATCTTATAAGCAAGATAATAAATATAAGATTTATCGAGAAAATGATGAAAATAATTCAATTGCTAGATATATTTTAGGCATCATATAACAATAGTTGAATATGATGAACTGAGCAATACCAAATTTAGATTCCTAGATATTTTAATAAAAGCTTTATTGAAATGCTAGATTCCCCCTCTCCTTCCTAACATTACATTACACTATTTGAATCAAATGTAAATAATTTTTGTCAAAGATATTTATTTTATTTATTTTGATTACATCAAAGAAAGAAACCTAATAAGCAAAACAAATGCTTTTCATAGGTTTTACAAATATCATACAGATTTTGTATAAAGCAATTGACATAATCTTACAATACTAATAAACAACAAAATATATATTAAAACAAAGAATAGAATACAAAATATACCAAATATAAATCAATATTATAAATTAATAAATTAATATTATAAATTATAAATCAATATTAATAATTATGAACAAAGTAACTACAAAATAAAAAACAAAGTAACACATCACTATAGAAATTTTATAGACATAAAAAATATTTTTTCAATTCATATTGACATTGTACCTTCATTTCTACAAGATTTGAAAAAGTTCGTTATAATATCACCAAGGCCTAGAATTTCAGATTTCAAGTAAATTATTAAAATGTTTTTATATGAAACAGGAAAAGCTTCATCAACATTCATTGAAATTTATTATTTTAATTATTTTTACAAAAATTGGATTTTTTATTTCAATAGTGGTACATTTGGTTACAATGGTAACCATAAATGTAGAGTGTAATAACATTCCCAAATCAGTATTTTTTTTTTTCTTGTAAAACAATTAAAAATGATCCATGTATGTAAATGGTCCATTGTTTTTGTGTGTAATAAATTGCATTAGAAATGTTTTTAAATATTCTATTTTTCATTGAATTTGCCCGTATTTTTGGAAATTGTTTTTTTTTTTTTTTTAATAGTACCTCTTATTATTATCCAAAGCTTTTTTTTTTTGAAACATTGACTCATAGTCTTTCTTCACTGTTTTCTCATAAAGAATTGCAAAATATTTCTTTTAGAACGATTGTGTTTTTACAGAATATGGCTGCCATTCTGATAAAATGTGCAACTTTTTTGCATTTTCTATATTTAAAGATTTTATTTATGATCACCATTGACTTACTGACATTCCTATCATGACCAAAATTTTACTCTTACAGTTTCGACTGTCCTGCAATCAGCATCAGAGATCTTATAGGATTATAAAGATCTCTGATGCTGACTGCAGAACAGTTGAAACTGTAAGAGTAAAATTTTGGTGTAAAAAGTATTATTATTAAGTGTATAAGAAGGTTGGAAATGATATATGTAAATATGGAAATCAATATATAAGGAAAGGAGGAAAAAGAAGAAAATTGTATCATGACCAATCATGACATTCATATTTTTGTTTGAGATACTATAGTTGTTTATTATTCCAAAAGTATAATTTTTTATTTTCAATTTTATTATTCACAAGCATCAGATATTTCAGTCTGCTGTTATGCAGATTTTATATCTCATTTACAAATATAAAGACAACAAATAAAGCCAGTTTTATTTTTCAATTATTGGGTCATTACCTTCTTTTGAACAGATTTTGTAATGGGCCACAATAATTTGTACTAACTATATTCTTTTCATGATTGTCCTGTCTTCAGACATTATCTTCATAAATGTATTAATTTTTTGAAGATTTTCAAAATTTGGTGGAACCCTTGAACTAAGATCATGGAGTACCAGTGTTTCTTGGAATGCTGGTTAAAAATCACTTATGTAAGGCATGGTTAAATCATGGATACATATATCGTATAATGTTCTTTTTAATGGCTTACTATTCTTATGAATACAACATCAGCATTTTATTGTAAATTTTTACTAAAAATTTTAGGGACTCCTATAATTACATGATTGCTGATTTAATTTTTTATATAATGGAAAGGAGGAAGGATAAATTTAGTGCATCTGTTTAAAAATTTTTTGAATTCACCATTGTATTTATACTACCAATATTTACAGGGATTAAAGTCCTCCATATGTTTTTGTAATATTCAAGATCTGCCATTTAATCAAGTGTTCAACGTTAAGTATTATTATTACAGCAAAACTAAAACTGAATTAACTTTGCCATTACTATGCATTTGGCTGATTACTAGAAGTTGAAAATTTACTTATTCTGCATTAGAAATATAAACCTTAATGCTAGATATTGAATATTATATATATATATGCATTATATATTTGTGTGTTATGCGTGTTATTGATTCCAGAGAAATTTTTGATAATGAACATAGTAAACAAAAATAAAATAAAAAAGTTACTTGAGCATCATAAGTAATAATTTATCACTTTTCCTTTAATTCTTAACGCAAACGCACACACACACACATGTATAATGTAATCTATAGCTCCCAAGATGTATCAAGCTTGAATTGTGTTAAAAATAGTAATATGTGATTTATTTTACTTATTTTTATATTTTTTGTTTGAAATTATTTATTTCTAAAAATTAGTTTAAAGTATAATTTTAAAGTTTATCACATTCTTATTCTATGGACTGCAGCGTTTTCAATTCAAAATTCTTTGTGTTCACTTGGTATGAAGTTTATTCCATTTAAAACAAGTTTATCATACAAATTAAATATATAAAAGGATAATTTTGGATTACAAAAATATTATTTATATTATACTATGGATATAATTATAAAAAGTTGTCCTTTAATCTTGTTTTTTAAAAATGTTATTTTTGAGATATAATGAAGTAATTAATATCTTTTAAATTAGAAGTGTTTATATTTACAAATAACAAATATTATATAGTTTAAATACTAACATAACTGTCAAAATAATCTTTGATAATAACTTTACAAGCATGAAATATTAAATTTTATAAAGTAATAATATGTGATTTATCTTATTCATTATTTATTTTTATATTGCATGTTTGGAATTGTTAAAAATACAATTCTGAAATAATAATTTCTAAAAATTAGATCAAAGTACAATTTTAAAGTTTGCCATATTCTTATTCTATAGAGACCATGACATTTTGAGTTCAGAAGTCTTTGTAGGTCATTTGGCATGAGATTTATTCCATGTTTAAAAAAAGTTTTTCTTACAATTTAAATATATAAGTGGAAAATTATGTATTTCAGAAACATGATTTATAATATACTCATGATATAGTTATAATTTTTTGTTTTTTTGAGCTGTAATAATTATAATTGTTTAAATTACAAGTGTTGTATTTGTATTTACAAATGATATTAAAACAGGCAAAACTCTCCATACAGTAGTGCCACTCAGTGCATGCCAGAGTAATCAATGGATATCAGGAGGTTTGTGCATAAAATTCCTATCTAGTGCCTACCCATCCACAAGCCAGAAACTAATCAGGGGGTATTGGATGAGTAGGCACTAGGTAGGGATTTTATGCACAAGCCTTCTTGCATCCATTGATTGCTTTGGCTTTGCACTGAGTAGCACTACTATATGGAGAGTTTCATCTGTTTTAATAACAGTTATGAGCAAGCATAAGAAACGGGGATCATGTGATATTTACAAAATGACAAATATTATATAATTAGTTATTAATGTAATTAACAAAATAAGGTTCAATTATAACCTTAAAATATGAAATACTAAGTTTCATAAATCTTGATTTATAATTTTAAATTAATTTTAACTATTAAATATATGAATATTTTGCTCACAGCACACACATGAATTTGAGACTTTGTTTTTTGAATCTTGTGCACTCATAATTATTCATGTTAAATTAAATCTCCAACTACTTTTTACTCAATCTTTTTCAAAACCTTGAAGAATGTAAAATTTTTAACGCATATGTGCACCAGAGCTGACTAGTTCAATTGAAACATTCACATTTTTTTATATTCAAAAATCAGTCTTTTGGGGGATTGGTGAGTGGAGCTGTGAATGGAGGTGGGGAATGTTGCTCTTAAGTGAAAAGTGGTTGGATATTTAATGTTACATTAACGATTAACATTTTCTGAAATTGATATATATTAACATGATTGGTGTCTGCTTATAAGATAATTACATTTTTTTTTTTTGCTAATTCTGGTCATGAAACTGTTATGATGACATTGACTTTCGATTTATCATCCAACATTTTGGTGAATAGCCTTCTAGAATTTAAATGCATACTTTAAAACATTATATAAAAGTAAAAAGTTTCAGGATTTCTCTTGAGATATATACTTCTGATGCAACAATTACCAAACTTTAATTGGTAATAAATCAGAAATTAATGTTTATAACTGAGTTATTACACGGACAATCATCACATCATTTACTTAGTTGAACTGAATTTCTTTATTCCTAGGACATTATAGTTGCCAGGGGATAAAGAGAATCTAACTGTAGATATTCACAAATTTTTGGGGAAAGTATTTTAGATATTTCTATGCATATATATATATATATATTACTAATTTCAACAGCATGTAAACAACTTTTACAATGGACTAACTAATTAAAAATTCAAACTGATTTGCATATGTGTACAATAAATCACAACAGTCTTCATTCACAAAGCTATGAGTATGGGATTCGAACATTAAATCTTGAAAGTGCTATTATAATATAATTACAGCTTCACTAACACATGCAAAAAAAGTCGCATATTTATAATTAAATATATAACATATAAGTATACAATCAATTTCAGAACATTCTCGTTCAAATACATTACCCAGAATTATTTGTAAGCAGATTCATAATGAGTTATTTTTTAAAATAAACTTGCAAATACAGTTTTACTTTTCATTTATCATTTTCCATTCATTTCTGTATGATATAAAAGAATTCCTTTTTCATCTGATCTCAAACTGTATATATTGTAAATAAATCAACATCGATATCTGAAAAGGCTGAAATTTATTATCAGCAGTGATTATAATATTTGATCGAGAAGATTTTGCAATTATGTTCCTACATGTTACATATTTAATCAGTGATAAAAAAGTTCTTTACATGCTGTTGAAGTTAGTAATATTTAATTTAGAATAATATTTTAATGTTAGACTGGCTTGATTAATTTGTGTACTAAGATTGCCACTAATAATAAGTTTCAGCTATTTCAAATGTCAATGTTGTTACATTTACAGTATATACAGTTGGAGGTCAGATGAAAGAGGAATTCTCCTTTTTACGGGCATTGATAAATGAAAAGTAAAATTATATTTGCAAGTGTATTTAAAAAAATTACTCACTACGAGTTTGCTTACAAATAATTATGGGTAATGTATTTAAACGAGAATGCTCTGAGATTGATGTATATATAAGAAAAAGATATTATTTTAAGCCAATAAACATCACATGATCACCATTTCTTATGCTTGCTTATAACTGTTATTAAAATGGGCAAAACTCAACTATATGTATTGCTACCCACTGCAAGCTAGAGCAATCAATGGATGCCAGAAGGCTTGTGCATAAAATCCCCATCTAGTGCCTACTCATCCATTATCCCCAAATTAGTTTCTGATTTGTGGCCTTCGTCAGTATCCATTATCCCCAGACTAGTTTCTGGCTTGTTGTCTTTGTCAGTATATTGGATGAGTAGGCATTAGATGGGGATTTTATGCACAAGCCCTCTGGCATCCATTGATTGCTCTAGCTTGCAGTGAGTGGCAATACGTATAGTGAGTTTTGCCTGTTTTAAAAAGATATCATTAAAAGATTATTTGACAGCTATTAAAGATGCTGCATAACATATACAACTCTAGAGTGATTTTTGTTTTGCCTTGTGATATATATTAAAAATTGAAGCAGTGTCAAATTTTAATATGCCATTTACAGATTAAATAATACTAATGTATTTCCACATTGATATAAAAAAATTGACTAATCTCTGCATGACTTGAGTTTTTATATTTCTTTCTTTTTGTTTAACTGTTGTAAGGGATGATTAATCCCCATATCAATGTGTAGCAACATTATTTCCATCTAAAATTTGTTTTTTTATACAGCTCTATCTTATATTGTGAAGTGGGCATTATTAATATAAGATTGCTAATTTAAAAGGTTAAACTTTAATGTCAAATAAGTTTTATCAAAGATATTTAAATAAAAATGATGTCACTATGTTTGATATGGGAATGGTATTCTCTTATGGTATTTGAATAAGGGTAGCTAAATATGGAATGTAAATCCTGCAGAGATTAATTGATTTTTCATCAATGTAGCAATTGATAAATATATATCATTTAAATTTGTATTATAGATGGTACCACTAATTTGTTTATCTATATGTGTGTGTATTAATAAACTTATTGAATTTATTAATCATTGTTTTAAAACATTGTTATAGTTATGTTTGAAATGTAATTTTTTAAATCTCGTGTTTTAAACACATTGTTTTACAGGTTGATTTAACGGCCCTGAAATATTACTATATGGAAGATGATGGTGGATCTCCATTTGTATCTCCTGTGGACCAAGAATTAAAAGATGTTTTATTAAAGGTAAATTATTAGAATTTTTCTTTCTTTTTCTTTTCTTTGTCATTTTTTTTTTTATTTATTTAGCAAAATATAAATGCTTAGAAAATTAATTTAAATTAGATCTATTATTAGGAACTTTTTTTGGACTTTTGGTATTCAATTAATAATTAGTATAATCTTTTGACTGTTGTCTTCTTTTGCTGTAGTGGTTCAGTTTATTATTATTTGGTGAGCTTAACTTACTCATTAGGTAAGAAGAAACACAACTCAACATTTTGAGCTACTAAGTGTAAAGTTATTTTTTTTATTATAAATTCACATATTCATCAAAATCATATTAAATGATTGCTTGACATTATATATTTTTTTATTTACTTTTTTATGTTTACCTTCGATATTTCTAATCGACACATTAGACTTCGTGGTATTATTTAGAGTTTTAGCATAATCTTTTATATTTTAAACTTCATGTTCCTTAGTTTTACATTAAAACTGTAAAGTAAATGGATGAATATCTTTTATTTTTGAATGTAAAGATGTATTTATTTTAAGTCAAGTGCAACTTCTCAAGTTCTAATCAGGCTATTGTATTTCTTTCATAAGGTTTTTATTTTTTATAATAAATCCAATAATTGTTTGATTTCATCTTCTATTTTTATTTATTTTTAGTAAAATGTTCTAATTAAGGATTGTCTTATTCTACTGACTGTTCTCTTCTTAACTTTTTTCATACCACTACTGACATTAGAATTTGCCAATTGATCTAAACACATTTTATGACACATTTTTTAAACTTTATTTCCAAGTAATTTTATATTTGATACAAATATAATAAAATAGTTTCAAAATTAATATATATTTAAAAGTATTACATCAAACTAGCGCTAAACATCAGTGATTTTTTTTAAAAAAAACTATATTCAATTGAAAAGTGTTTCCTTCATTTGATTATTGTAATAATTTATTGTCCTGTGCAGTTCGCGCAATGGTGGACTCTAAACACTGGATCAACTCAATCTATTACTTCTGAGACTCAAACATAATCTATTGAGCAGCAATCATTCAATGATTATTATTATTGTTTTATGCTTTTGTATATATATATGTGCATGCTTGTCGAAGTGAGATATATTTTTCTTTTTACGTTATTGTCTGGCTTAGTGCACTTTCATGTTCAAGCATTTTTAATAATTTCTAATATAAAACAGGCAAAACTCTCCTTACAGTAGCACCACTCAGTGCATGCCAGAGTAATTAATGGATGCCAGAAGGCTAGTGCATAAAATCCCCATCTAGTGCCTACTCATCCAATAGCCTCAGACTAGTTTCTGGCTTGTGGCCTTCGTCAGTGAGAAGCCTTGGATTTGAGAGCACTGCACCTAGATCTTAGGATCTAATGCAATCTTCCAGCAGCCATCTTTTATCTCTACTTAACTACAAAAGTATGAGTCTTAAATTGAAAACACAATAATATTTTCAATACAAGCTCATTAGCTTATGTAGTCATTTAGATCTGAACTCAGTTCAGTACCTATACATTTTGGTGTCTTTGGTTCTTTAATAACCATAGCCACCACTATCCTATTAGGCAGGATTGGTTTTAAGCCAATAAACATCACATGATTACCATTTTTTTTGCCTGTTTTACTAATAGTTATAAGTAGCATAAGAAATGGTGATCATGTAACATGTTAGGATAATATCATTTAAATTAAAGATTATTTAATTTTTAATTTTTTTTCTGGATTGTATTCTAGTAGAGTATTATATTTTGAATAGGTTTGCTTGTATTATTTTTTTTTATAATCAAACTCAATCTTATGAGCTATTTAGAAATAGACATGAAATAGTTAATTATTTCCTCCCCCTTTCTATTTCACAGTGGGATCTAGAAGAAGTTTGTAAGGCTGGGTTTGATTGGCATTTACAAATAAAAATATAAAAATATTAAAAATAAATTCTAACCGCACTAAATTATAAAAATAATAAGCGTGTGTTGGATGAAAGATTTTGTAGTGGTATTAATTTAGATAGCAGAGAATTGACACAAAGAAAATAATTATTAATTTAACATACTCACTGATTAGTGAGTTAAAAGAGATTTAACATAAAGAAACATTAAATTTTTAAGAGTTAGTAGTTAGAATTCAAGTAATATGATTATAATGATTTGGGCTTTTTACCTCATGATTTTATGGAATGAAGTGCGGACAAATCTTCTGTGGAAGGTGGCATTCTTTGATTTTTGTGGCAGACAGATTCTATTAAAGCTAACAAACATATTTCTTTGCCCCGGAAGTTCTCTGATGGCATGGGCACTCTTGATCTACAGGAGCTACATCTCTGCACGGTGAAGAGTCAGGCTGAAGACGAAGGGGAAGGCAGCTTAGGCCCCTACTCAAAAACCATTTCAAAAAACAAACAGATGTGAAGTTGGTTAGCGACTATTGACCCAACTCTAACACAATAGATTTTTAGCCCTATTTATACAAATTTTGAGTTATTTAAAGAATGTTTTTAATTGAACTTCTTAACTCAAATGTAATCCTGAATCTACAGAAATATTTTATCTATTGTTATTGGAGATGAAATCGTTATAACTGTCCAAAAATAAATTCAAATCAATTTCCAGATTGGAAATAGATTTGATAAAATGTTAACAGCTAACTTAAAATCAATTAGCCTTGTTTTAAATTTTACTTTCATTAACTTTGATTTAAAAATTCCTTTTAAAACCATGAAACAAACTAATGTTCCCACCCTTTTAATTACTCTTGGACAGTTAGCGGTTGCATCTTCCATCTTGAATTTTTATGTAGTTATATGAAGAAAAATAATTACAAAGTATTAAAAACATAAGTAAAAAAAATATAATTTTAAAAGATACAAAATTATTTACAGTATATAATATTTTTAATTATATATATATGCTCCTATAATATGTGTATATATCTGAGTCTCTTCTATTGAAGTTAATATTGAAATAATTAAAGAAAATTTTTATTTAAGATTTATATTTATAAATCTCATAGACGCTTCTCAGAAATATACGTATAATTTATATACATATGACAAAAAAAAAAAAAGGAGCAGGATGAAACGTGGGTTAAGTGGTAGAACAGTGAAGCTTGATCTTGGGCTAAGGTCGACTGCTTCAATATGCTGATGACTATTGGATAATTAGCTATGGATGAATATCTGAAAAAAAACATCTTGAGTCTGATAATAATTTTTAAAGTTTGCTTAGCCTCACCTATAAGTCATAGACATAGCATTTGGACTATTTTGATTCAACATTAATTGCATCAGATTTGCTTATAATTTTTTCACTATTTAACTTCCACCACCCCTCCTCCCCCTTCTAATTTAAAGATGCACATTGTGATTCAAAATTTGATGAAAAGTGTGTTCTGTTTATACTTTTGTCATTCTTTAATATAATTGGTTTGCTTTATCGTTTGGAATGTTGGCTAAGTAAAGGTTTATTCTGTATGTTAAGTTTGTTAACTATAACTGAGCATGCTTTCAGCTGGTGAAACCAGATTCATAGTACTCAGCGGCAGCTAGGTATGTTGTAGCATTTAAATGCACAATGCTAATTTATTTAAATTAATGGTCATTAATTTAAATAAATCATAATTAATATAAATAAATTTGTAATTAATTTAAATAAATTAGCATTGTACATTTAAATGCTACAACATACCTAGCCATCCATGTGCACTATGAATCTGGCTTCACCAACTGAAAGTGCACTAAGCTACAATTAACAAAATTAATATAGGGAATAAACCTTTACTTAGCCAACATTTGAAACATTAAAGCAAAACAATTACAAATAAGAAAAGAAAAGGAGAATAACCGGAATATCACATTCTTTATTATGTTCATTAACGTGCATTTTTTAATTATTATACTGATTGTTAATTACATATTTCAATTACCATCCCTGCATATTAATAAATATGTAGTTTATATTTTTAATTCTAATATACTTTTAAATAAAAAAGAATAATTAATTGACTTTTTGTACGATTAAAAAATATTGTGCCCTCAATTGAAGTCACGATATAATCTGAAATTTTGGCTGACAAGTTGAAACAGGTTTTCTGAACTGAAGAAACATATCATAAAATTTTTAATTTAATTTGCATTTATCTGCCTATGTGAAACTAGTTTTTCAATATTAGTTATTATTAAAATGAAATATCCATCATGATTAGATCCAGAAAATGAATTACAGCTCCCGATTTCTAATGTAACTCCAAAAAAAAAGCAATTATGAATTCTATGGTAATGTGTTATATATAAATTATTAAATTAAATTTATTTGATAAAAATTTTTTTAGTCTATATAGTATACATAGAAAATTATTTGTATTTACAAAGATGCAAATTGCATGCCAGAATGTATTCAAATTTTCATTTTTTAAATTATATATCTTATTATGTTTTTTAATTTGTCAAAAAGTTTTAAGATCGTAGTTCTAAGAAAAGGGAGTAGTAAATAGAAGTATGGTGAGCACGATTGATTTAGATTATCAAATAGTAAAAAAAATACTTTAGGTTGTATTCTGATCTATCGTGTCAGCCGTTTGATGGTCTTGATGCTAACCAAAAACACATTAATATAACGTTCCCAGCGGGTCTCTATTAATATTGACTTTTTTTTTTTTTTTTTTTACAAATTTTACTTTATTTCATTTATAAATTATTTTTCCCAAATAATATTTTTGACAATGAGACAATAATAGTTGTTAGTTGTTTTTTAATTTTTATTGACAAGAAGGTCTTTTTTGGTGTATATTCAAATAGTAATTTGGGTTTTTTAAATAGTATTACTGTTTTTTAAAATTTGATTGACAAAATTCAAGAGAGAATGGGGTTTTTTTTATGTATCTTTAAATAATAATTTACTTTACTTTTATTGGTTTACATTTGATTGACAATAATTAGTAGGAGAGGTGAATTGTTTTTGTGTATGTTTAAATAATAATTTATGTTACTTTTATTTTACATTTGATTGTCAACAATTATTGGGTGAAGGGTTTTTTTTGTGTATGTTTAAATAAAAATGTAAGTTACTTTTATTTTATATTTGATTGACAACAAATTTTACTTTCTTTTATTTATAAATTATTTTTCTCAAATAATATTTTTGACAATGGGACAATAATAGTTGCTTTTTAATTTTTATTGACAAGAAGGTTTTTTTTTGGTGTATGTTCAAATAGTAATTTGGGTTATGTTTAAATAATAATTTACATTACTTTTATTGGTTTACATTTGATTGACAATAATTAGTAGGAGGGGTAGGTTGTTTTTGGGTATGTTTAAATAATAATTTACATTACTTTTATTTTACATTTGATTGACAACAATTATTGGGAGAAGGGGTGTATGTTTAAATAAAAATTTAAGTTACTTTTATTTTACATTTGACGAAGGCCATTTGGAATCTCTCAAACAAACTGCCTTTACGAAGTGAACATTTTCGTCGGCAAGAACGAGACTTACAAATGAAAATTTAAAGATGTTTATGGACCTCAAGTCATATATATTCACCACACAAACACCTCTTTTCTTTCAGCAGGATGTTTTTCTGCTGTAGAAATGTTACAGCGCCGGCTTCCATGTCTGGCAATTCCCATATTTTCAAGTTTTCTGTGTTCAAATTAGCCATATTCTTGGTTTCAAAAAATTACTCGCTAAAACGTGACTTAAAGCATGATCATCAAAATATTGTGCTACCCTACCCTAATAGAGAATTTAGGAGGCTTACAACTTTATGAGGAACAATCACTATACTGTTAAAACTGTTAAAAGGTAACAGTTCATCAATTCATATCAAAAAAAAAAGGCCCCAATGAAAATTTAAATAATTTTGACAAGATCAACTTAACACACTCTCGTACGATACTGTTACATAAAATACATAACACAGCATTACGATATAGTGTGTAACACAAACAACTAAGGCATTTTCCTCTGCTTTTAGCATAGGAAAAAACCACAGTGTTAGCTGGCAGCCGAGTTAACACTCTTTCTATGTTTTATCATAGAATAGAAGGCTTAACTCCGAGTTAACACTCTTTCTACATTTTATAATAGAAAGAAGACTTAAATGCTTGGGTGCGGCCACGGAAATGGCATATTTCTAGAAATTAAGCTCAAAATAGCGCCATCCAGTAGCTGACACGATAGATCAAAACACAACCATACTTTATTATTATTTATAGTTTTATGTGCACTGTACTATCATATTAGATGATCATTGTTTTTGTTGGTTATGAGGAAATTCTCAATCCAAGTTATATGATAGAATCTTTGAAAAGTTAAAAGTGGTTACCTTATCTTTACACGTAAAGCATATATAATTGCATTTAGTTAAGTCTCTATAATGTGGCTTGGATTGCAAGTTTCCTCATAATCAACAAAAACAACGTTGATGTAATATGAGAGTTCAGTGGGTGTGTACCAATTGATTACCATTTGTTTAGACTTACAATCTAAACAGTACTAGTAAATATCTTAATCAATTAAAGGAAATATTTTAAAATATCTTTTATGATTGTGTCATTATGCAATTAAATATTTTAGTTTTAATTTACCAATTTTAAAAAACAAATTTTTTAAAAAATAAACAATTTGAAAAATAATAGGGAAGTTATAAATACATTGAATAAATATATATATAAAAAAAAGATTTGGGGGAACTTCTATGGGAATTATTTCTGGAACTTACAGTTTTCATTTCTATTTTATTCTATTGCCATTAACATTCTACTATTATTATCATCATCAACAGTTAAACATTATTAATAGTAAATAATATTACAATTAGTATTAAGTTTTATCACTTGTTCATATTTAATAAATTGTATGTTTTAATTTTCTAGGTGATCACCCATTTTGAGAGCAACTATGGTGTTACAGCTGAAAAGATTAGACTTAACAAAATGAGGTATTCTTTTGATATTTGGACAGCATCAATGGCAGCGAGTCAGAGCCCTAGCTTTGCATCAGAGTTATCTAATCAAGAAGGAGAAGTAAATATCTGGTTAGAAATGATAAAGTGGCTGGGATTCAGTTCTGCACACACGCTGCCGGCCATTATGCTGGGTATCTCAGAAAAACTGAGCAGGTATCAGAAGGAGAATTACGATGTCCTAGTGGCTATGGGAGAGTCTCTAAGGCATCAATTTCGAGAATTTTTAGGTGACGATGGGGTATTTCTTTATCCACCTCACCCTCAAGTTGCTCCATATCACAATCAACCTCTTTTTGTTCCTTTCAATTTTGCATATACTGCCATTTTTAATGTTTTAGGTCTGCCAGTCACTAGTTGTCCTGTGGGATTGAATTCTCAAGGATTACCTCTGGGAATACAGATAGTAGGATCACATTATGGTGATAATTTAACATTAGCTGTTGCTATGGAAATTGAGAAAGCATTTGGTGGTTGGAATTGCCCCAGTCAAATACGAGTTTAAAATTATATATATATTTAGTTACAATCAATATATGTGAATTCATACTAGATATATATATATATAAACACACACACTTAATTATAATATACACAGTGCCATATTTGAATATTTAGGCCCAAGACATTATTTATTTGTGGAGCCTCAATCAGAATAAAATGTATAAGATCTTAAAAACTTTTTGTTAGATTTAATTTTTAGGGGCCCCTATATCTGGCAGGTACCAGACTAGCACCTGATGGACCCAAGCATAAATATGGCCCTGAATGAATATATATACACACACACATACATAAATAGTTGAGTAAATATATAAGCATTTTCAAACGCATATATGCATATGTATGTACATATTAGCAAGTAGACTTGCACATAAATAAAAGTAAGGATTAAATCACTTTTATACAAATACACATACATGAATATACATATTAACAAGAAGGGACACAGTTAAATATAAGCTAGTGTGAGATGAAAATATTTTAAAATGTTACATTTTATTTAAAATTATATTGACATGTATGACAAATTTAATCTAAAATATGGAATGAATAACTAAAAACAAACCACAAATTTTAAATTTTTTTATTAAATTTTCAACACATATACACTCATGCACAAATACATAATATATATGCATATTATGTGTTACGAAAAAGAACATACTTATATTTAACGTTTTATTTGAAGAAGGCATTCCATTTTAATTTTTAAAAAAAAATCTAAAATCAACTTTTTAAATATTACATAAAATGATTCACTATATATAATAAAGATTTATGTATATATATTAATATTATTTTAGTTATGCCCTTTAAAGAAATTTACATTCTTTTATATGGCATGTTTGATGAAATCTCAACTAATCTCTTGCTGTATAAAAGATCATAAATTTCTATAGAGGGCTTAAGTAAAATAACAATATATTATATATTTATGTGATATTTAATTAATTAATATATATGTATGTAGTGTTTAGATGAGAATTGTATTTATTTTTTAACATTTTTAAAAATATTATTTTATAATTTTAATAATTGTTAATCTGTTTATTACTACTTAATATACAATAGGATATCTGATATCCAAACATCAATTATCTGTTTATCTCCCTTTGAAAAGAACAGCTTTGTCTACCTTTAGTTTTTCTAAACTATCATTCCAGTTATTTAGTGATTTAAAATATATGCAATAAGAGGTTGATTTTGATAATGGTTTTAGAGTAAAAAAAATTATTATGATTGTTTAAAAAAATTGTGAAAGTATATTAGAAAGTTTGAGAAATATTTATTTATTTTTTAAAAATTATTCTTTTTATGATGTACTGAAGTACATATTTTTTGAGCGAAACATTTTTATGAAGTCTCATATTATTTGAAATTTTACATTTTTACTAGTATAATTTATGCATTAAAAATATTGAATGTTCTTCAATTAGTAAGTTTTGAATGAATAGAAGCTTTTATTTAATAATGATCCTAAAAAAAGTTAATTTCTTCCAGTTTTTCACTACATTCAAATTTTGTTGAATAATATAAGCAGGAAGAAATTAAAATAGTTATTTATCTCATCTAAAGTAAAATAACAGTGCAATTATTTTATGAAATTATTATCTATAATTTTTAAAAATTATAAATTTTTATATTTATAAAAAATATCATATAATTTAATATTTATTTTCAAGTATAATATTTTAAAATTAACTTGGCTTAAAGCTGGTTGTCTAAGACTTCTGATTTTTGGGTTATACCCTAAGTTACACTACTTTATTTACAAGTCATTTTTTAATCAAATAACATTTTTAAAAATAATACCTCATATTTCACATCATCATAATAATCAACTTATATTTTATATAATGTAATATATATGTTTGACTATTTGAACTGTTTGATTGTCTAATTCATCCTTGTACCCAATTAGTTCAAATAATCAATATCGTATTACATATCCATACAAATTATATATATGTCGATAAAAATTCCTATATAGAACTCTATATTTAAATTTATTATGAATATTTTATTTTTACAATCGTTATTATTATGAATATTTTATTATCATAATAAGTATATATTAGTACAATAATTTTGTTGTCAAACTAACTATATTAGGTTGTTTAATATTGACAGACCAATTTTTATTATTCCATTTCATACGGTTGTGATTTTAAAAAGGTTAAAATGTATTTATTTATAATCTTAATGTAAAGAAAAAATTTATAAAAGAATATGTATAACTGAAATAGATATTTTAAAAATGTTTGTAACCATTAAAAAAAAAGGGGGTGGGAGATAATAATGGTGGGGGAGGGGGGTAGTATTTACAATTAAATTAATTTTTATTTTTTATATACTATTAATAGTAATTTTGGTACTTTAGTATTATTCAACCGATGACGTTTTACATTTACCGATTTTCCTTCCGGTAGACATCGTCGATGATTACATGATAACATTGTCATGGCAACCAAGACACTGACATGATTAATCCATGGGAGAGTCAATTTTTGGATTTTTTGATCCATGAGATTTAAAAATTGGAGAGGCATGTTGGGTCCACGTGATCTGCAGACAAATTTTAGCGATTGCATTTGTCCGCAAATCACTTGGAGACATTATTTTAAAGATCAGAAGATCAGACTGATATGGCTTCAGGGTAATATGTCATTGGTTGGAAAATACTAAAGAACCATAATTTTAAATATATAGAGGGCGCCCTAGATTAATTTCTAAATAAAAGCTCATCAAATGTTTTCTAATATTTTAATTGAAGGTTGTGATAAAATTAGTTAACACAAATTTTTAAAAAAAATTATATTGTAAAATATATACAGACGCTTTTTTTTTTTTTAATATTTTAAAAACTTGCTAAAATAAGTTTCAAAAAGTAGAAAATAAATGTATTTTTAAGTATACAAGTAAAATACCATTAATATGAATTGACCAAAAACTTCCATTATTTAAACAAAATAGCAGAAGTGTTCTTAATCTTTTATAATAAATAAATTAATTTTACGCACATTTACAAACAAAATTAAAGAAAAAAAAATCTTAATTGAATATCCGTAAATTATAAGTCTCATTTGCAATGAGTTAATTGTTATTTTAGCAGAATTTGGATTTACAAAGAGGGGGTAAAAGATTTACATTTGAAATTTGAAAAATTCACAAATTCGAAAAAGCCCTGGAATAGGGATTTTTTTTTATTAATGATATTATTTGTATAGTTAAACAATATATTGGCAAAGAAAAGGAAGTTACAAATCAAAACATTCCATGCATTAAACTTATTAAATTAAACATTAATTACATCAGTGTATTAATTATTTTTATTTTCAAAAATTCAGATTTTTTTTTCTTCCAGTAAAAATTACACGCACATTTACATTGTCTCTACTGAAGGCAGATATAACATAAAACTAACAGAGTATGATATCTCTATTATATATTTGATCATTATGGGTCATAGTTTCCTATAAACTAGCTTATATCTTAAATATGTACATACCTACATATATTTATTTATTTTAAAATGAAAAATACTGATAGTTTCTAATTTGAAATAAAATTTGTGTCTTACAACAGATTAGTGAAAAGAAAAATTAAAAGTTTTGAAACAGACTAAAACCTTATAGCTTAACTCTAAATATAAAAACTGCTTTTCTGGTTGGATCACTTGCAATATGTTAGGAAGATTTGCATTGTAGAAAATAGAGGAGAAGGGTGGGAAAACAATGATATTACTTATTTATTTATTCTAGACATCAAAAGTAGGAAAAAACTCAACGTTTAATCGATTGATTAGAATTGTTACACTCAGCCTTTAACTTGGGTGCTCAAATATCATTGGCTTCTGTGCAATTAATTATATGATTATTTTTTTTATATTGACATTATTATTATTTTATCATTCAAACTTTCCATTGCTAGTTATTCAAACGAAAGAATGGCCTGCTAATAAATTATAGGTGTGTTGAGTTTTATTGCTTTTTTTTTTTTACTAATTAGTTTTGTTTATATACATATAATTTTACATACCTTATTGATATGAAAAGTTTTCATTATTTTATAATGGGGTTCTAAACATAAGAGTTTATTATAATTGATAAGATAGTATTAAATATGGGAAGCTAGGATAGATGATATTAAGGTTCAACCAAGCAATATCAGACTCTATCAAAAATGCTTAACATCCAATTGCCCTGATTATTAAATCTGTCTTTGACAGACAGTTTAATATATACACATATATGTTAAGCTTAATTTTTTTAATATCAGCTAACTATCCCATAGTTAATATAGTAACCCATGCTGGTAAATGGCTATATAACTGTTTTTAACTGTAATGTAAAACAAGCTATGGAAAAATATCAAAGCCTCATCACTCAGAAACTAGCAAACCTAATGATTCAGGGTTTCTCTATAGGAATTACAGAAGTCTTTACCTTGCACTGGGTTGTTTAAAATTTGTTTTACATATATATATATATATGAAAATTAATGGTTGCATTATAGAAATAACCAGGCAGAAGTCTGAAAGTTTTCTGCACACCCTTATCCTGTCACTGTCATAGGGTGGAGACAATTATTGTCAGCTTTGTAATATCTTGTGTAAAAGTCAGTATCATACTGTATTGAATATCTATATTAAGTAATGTAGTGTTATGGAATGGATGTAACTAAGCAGATTTCAATATTTATAAGCATGTCCTCTTTGTATCTCAAGTTTATTGATACAATTATCCAGCAATGTGTAAAAGTTGCAAATTACGATTATACATGTATTTTGTAAACAATCTTCACTCATCAGATGAGTTAGAAGTTTGAAACACTTGAATTGTTGGTAGTTCAATATTTATATATATTATAAACTTTTGGTTTTAGAGATTAAATGTATTTGCAACCAAACATCCATCTGTTTTGTGTTCAACTATTTGATACTGTGCCTAATAAATTTCATGAAAGTTGAAGATTTTTTCTTTACTTTGCTATTTCTTAGGGGACAGTAATCTATTTGTAACAATATATATGTATGGTGAATTATTTTTTAATTGGAAAATTCCATTTTTAAATGAAGTTAAATCTATAGCTGTAGTGTTTCAAAGTGCATCAAAAGAAACTGCTTGAGTACTAACCAAAAGCAGTCATTTCTTGATTATGAGCAGCTCGAATAGTTTTCTCTTGTTTTCTTTCAGCCCAAAGAACAATTCTGATTGGTTACTGAACTTTGAAACAATGTAGCTGTAAATTTAACTTCATTTAAAAATGGAATTGCTATTTATAAAATAATTCACTATCTATTTAATTTGTTAAAAATATTAAATTATTATACATGACTCAATGTTAGGAAAGTTTTTGCTTCAGTTAGGAAGTTATGTTTTTCAACTCTTGCAGTTATAATGTCCAATTACTAACTTGTACATAAGAGCTTGAGTCCTAATCAAAGTAATCCTCTTTTGGTTATGAGTAGCTCAAACAGTTTACTATTATTTATTTTCAGCCTGCACAACCAGTCTGATTGGTTATGCAACACTATGGCTGTAGATTTAATTTCATTTAAAAATGGAGTCCCCACTTATTAAATAATTTACCACCTATTTACTCAATTAAAAATATTAGAATTATAATATATATGTATGTAATTGTTTAGCTTATTGGTTAAACATGGAATTGTATATGAATGCAATCCTCTTTATGTCGGCCATTTAAAAAAGACAACTTTTAAATTCTGTAAATATTTAATTATTTATATATGTTTATTTACATAAATGCATTTTCCTTATTTGTGAATAAAATAGATTATGTGATGTAGATTACCATTAAAACCAAATGTAACTTTGTAACAATGAAATGATAATTGTAAATATGAAATATGTGCATATTTTTTTTATGTATGTGTTTATGGGTATGTATATATATACATTTTGTTTCTGTATTATTTTAGAAATAACAAAGACGATGATATGAAAAAACCCAGGAATCTTATCTAATTCTGTTTTTTTTTTTTGTATTGAATAGAAAAATAAAAAACAAAATGTTTTACATAACAAAATTATATTTGAAAGTCTTCTATTAAATATAAAGAAACTTTAAGTTTATTTTTTAAAACAATACAAAATGTATCCTACATTATTCTGTTTATCTATCTTATCAAGTTACTAGTAATTATTTTAAAAATATATGTTACTTGAGAATTGTAAAAAGTTTGAACAGTTCTTAATCAATAATCAAATATTTTTATTTGTCTAAATACAATTTATTTCAGAAAAATTATAGTTTTGTCTCTGTGTATATCCATGTTCACATTGATGAATTTTGCATATATATATAATTTAATTGTTTAATGTATTTAGCAACCCATAAATTTTTTTTTTTCATATGTCATAGCATTGGCCGGGACGCGAAACCACACCATCTGCAACCAACTACTTGCTTGCAAGGCAGGTGTGATGACTTCTCGGCTAACAACGCTTGACTAATAGGAGTTGGTATAATTCTTTTAAAAAAAAAAAATGTTAATAAGAAAAAATATTCACATATCTATACACATTCTGGTTAGTTTTGAATTGTAAAGAAAATGAGAGATACTGATAAACAATAGTACTGATTATAGATAAAAACAATTCAATGATTAATTATGGATATTCTTGTAAAATATAATTTAAATATTAAAGCTAAGTATTTTATAACTAAAAACATTCCTCACTTTTATCATTTGCAAAATATCCATGAATGGAGGAACTTGAATAATATATTCTATATAATAATATTTTTATATTAAATATATGTTATATATAGTAATTACAAATTCTGTTTTAATTAATACTTGAACTGCCACCCAGTTGCCTTGTTTAATAACTTTTTACAGTGAGAAAATGACCATTGATCTTTTTATACAGAGTAATCTAAAACAGCAATTGTCATTTGCTTACTGTAAAACGTTATTGATCAAGATATCTAGATGACAGTTTAAATATTAATTAAAACAGAATTAACCACATGATATTATATTTATATAATTTTAATGACATAGTGATTACGTATGTTAAAAAAAGTCACTTTAAAAAAAAAAAGAAATATTTTATTGTTTTTAATTTTACAAAAATAAATAAATTGATTTTTCAGGAACCAAAATATTTGCAAAACCACTGTCATAAAAGATTGTTTTTAAAACATACAATGTCCAAAAAAAAAAAAAGTGTAGCAAAGGTCACTACGTTAAATCAGATTTGTAATTTTAAAAAATTAAAAGTAGTTATCGCAAAATCAATTTGCTGTTAAATCAAGAGTTAAAAGTGAGAGATTGGGATTGGGGGGGGGGGGCAACGATTTATACTGAAATCAGCTTGAATTATTTTTAAAATGGATTTCAGTGAAATTAAAAAAAAAAAAAAAGTTTTTTTTTTATTTGTAAAAAGTAAAACATTGAAAATAAAAATATGACTGTTTACTTTTTTTTAAAAAAAAAAAAAATAAAAGCCCTCCACCTGATAAATAAATATTGCATTGAGATTTTGATTTGATGTGATAGGATAGATCTAAAAAAATAAAATGTTTTTCTATAGCTATGATTTTGGGACCCATGAAAGCAGAGCAAAGATGCAGGAATAGATGGACGAGGTTTCACTGTATATTTTTTAGTTTGTGTATAGATACTATGCCACTATTGTTGAAATAATATATATAAAAACTATATCTTTTTAGTAATTATATATACTGTGTGTACATGTATTTTTAAAAATATATATATTTATTTATATTATGGAATTTTTTAATGACAATATAATATTTGCTTTTATTTGTTTTCATTTGATTTTACTTCAATATTTTGAATGATTAAAAACTTTTTTTGAATAAGGATTGCTTTAAACTGTACATATAAAAAAATCAAAATCTGCTTTCTTTCGAAAATAATGCAATGTTTTGCATGAAATGTTAGAACTTTTAACTTAGATTGGATTTTCTAGTAATTAAAAGAAAAGAGATTTAATAAATCTAATAATATTTACATATCAAGACTTCTCTTGATATATTAACACATATATATTTATTATTATATTAAATTAAAAAAGGAGAGTATTTTTCTGTATATACTATCAATTAACAAAAATAATATAGCAATGCACAATTGAAAACATTATTATTTTAAGTTGTATTTTAAATATCTAATATGTTTTTGATCAAGAATTTGAATCCAGGTAAAATTTATAAATATTTCAATAAGCTACAGATTTCTGAACAAACCAGCTTACCATTCAATTATTGATTGAATAAATAGGAATGGTGTTTTTTTTAATCAGGGTTAAAAACAAAATTTAAACACTTAGCAATTGACTAGTCTAATAAGTATTGTTTTCTTTACTATTCTTTTTCAGAAAGATCTAGAAAACCTGTCGACTGCAATAGGTTATTTAAGGCTGTTTTTATGTTTATTTATCTACTGTTATAAATAAAATTATAATAAATTTTTTGTTGTGTATTAAAATTTAATTTTGATCTTCAAGTTATTGAAGCGGAGAAAATAGTATCATTTGATATATATACACAGTTATTTCTATCTTGTCACAAAGTATTTTTAAGTTCTATTAAAAAAACAAAAGAGAATATATGTAAAATAATAAATGAATTTCATTAATTTGGATATTTAAAAAGGATATCAGTAGTTTTAATTTATATAAGATATATGAATAATTTAATAATTTTAATGTCATATCCAAGGATTTATCTGTAAAATATTTTTATTTCCTACTACTTATACGTAATAGTATATATAGTTATTGAGGATATTTCATTCATTAGAGGGGATTTGAATAGAGACTTTGAAATTCCTTTCAATCTTATATAACCAATACCCATGATTAATTGACCATATACATGTGAAAAAGATAAATGATCTCCATTATTTGCATTTCATGCTGAACCAGCACCCATCAGTTGTTTTGGATCATCAACTCCCACCCACACACATATAATCAGTGCTCGGTTTATATTAAGAAAGAAAATCTTCAAACGTTAATAGACCGGCTTCAATCCTCTCCACTCACTAATTCTTCAGGCATTCATATCATTAATAATCTGAGAATGGAAGCGTGTCCATTAACGTTTGAAGATTTGCTATCTTAATATAAATGAGAACTGGTTGGGAGATAATAATTCGGACCAACTGATGAGAGCTGGTTCAGCACGAAATTCTAATATTGGAGATGATTTATCTTTTTCACTTGTATGCGTATCGGTTATATAAGATGGAGTAAATGACTCAAGGGAGCTTGAAAGTATGTGTTCAAATTCACTCTAATTACATCTAGCTTAAGTATATATATATACACTATACTTGTATTCAAATATTAAAGATATTTCACTATATATTTTATATTATATAGTACTTTTAACAAAAATGCACATTTATGACTTATCGCAAAAAATAAATAATTTCGTCATGCCACTTTTAAATATTTAAAAAGTAGAGAAAATTGAAAGTATAATTGTTTTTAAAGATTTTATATTGTTAAAATGTTTCTACATACGAATAAATTGCATGTAAAAACATTTACAATGATTTTATATCTCCAATATCGAGTTTATTTATTATATATATTCCAGACATAGATGGCAGTAGTGAATAGTCACATCATCACATGTAACCAAATAAGATCTTGGTTTTTTTTTTTTGAATTATATTTAAAATATTTATTTATGTCTAAAATGAATTTATATTTTTTTAAAATGTAATTTGGCATCAAGTTCATTATCAAATTCAATATTCTTATACACTGTATAGTATTTTACAATTTTGATCTATCTCACTTCATAATACGTTCTGTAAAACTACGCGACACGTGACTTATTATGTTTAGTCCGCAATAGTGGAGAATTCTTTCTTATCGGGTTAATCATCGATTTGTGTCTTTCATAATTTTCTCTTGTTCTTTTTCTAATATATTAGTAATATTATTTTTTAAATTGTTAATAATTTATTATGAAGTTTTTAGTTTATTAGTTGTTGAATTTTTATTCCCAACAAGAATCATAAAAAAGGTTCATTATTCACCGTTATTATATGTTTAACAAAAATTTAATTAAATTGTTAGTGTTTGTAGTTAATGTTTTAGTCACTTGCATTGTTTAATAAAGAATACATTTATATTATTTTGAATTGAGAAGTTTAAGAACTAAATGAAATACTATATTTCCAAGATGGATTTAAAAAAAATTGCAGAGGTTTGTACTGCCTTCAATAACCACGTATGTAAATGTTAAAGGTATTTCGCTTATTGTGATTATTATAATAAAAATATACTATATACATGTATATTAAACCTTTCTCATCTCCCTTTTCTTGCCTTCCGGATGTGTTATTATAAGTTACCAGATGCTTATTATATTTTAGCAGCCAAAAGAAAATAGAACCATTTTCTTAAATATATTTTTTTAAAAAATATCAAAATATTTTAATATTCAGCTTTGAATATTTTGTAGGTAGAGCTGTTATGTAAGCAGATATTTTCAGAAGGTTATGGTGATATATTAAAAGTATCATAAAATCTATTATGTTTTTATTAAAATATAACTATTTTTAGTAGTATTTTTAATGTTTTTAAAATAGATTTTTTATGATAAGAAATATTCATAACTCATTATTTTTGTTTAAAAATCTTCCTTAAATCCAGTTGTTAAGAAAAATAAGTTATTCATCACACAAACTAGTATTTCTAAAAATAGGCATTGTATATATTTTCGTCTACACATGATGAAAATACTGTAAACTCTACAGTTTTAATATTTGGATAAGCTTTAATTGTTAATAAGTTAAAAGAAGATTAAGTTCTCTGTTGAAAGCAGATATCAATGTAAGCAATAGATATGATTGATTGGTCATCCTTAAAACACCCTTTATTCTTTTCATGATTAGATTTTCTGTATGCTTTAAACAAGTTGCTAAAACGCTAGCAATTTTTTTTCTCTACAATAGTGTCATCTAATACTAGCTTTAGAAATGAATAGATTACTAAAAAGGTCAAACTTTTTTTATAATTAAGAACTTATTTATGTAATTAAGGACCTAATGATAAATTTGGAATATCTGCCTAACATTCCTTTGATTTGGCTTCATGTCTTGGCTGGATTCCAATTAATGCAGCTGATCTTTATTCGTCTCAATCATCTAATACTGGTCAATAAATGGGTATTTAGATATTCTTAGCTAGCTGACAATAATAAAAAAACCGTACAATCTTCACCATCTGGCAATTGGCGAGTACTGCATTCTCCACTGTTTTTCTCTGGGATGCAGATGGAAAGAGTTTTAAAATTTGTTTTACCTCAGCTTTTTTATTTGGCAAGTGAATATAAGGAAGATTTTTTTAAAAAAGCATTTTTGTTTAAAATAAAGAATGCAATATATGTATATTGCAATAAAATCTTTTATTCAACTTAAGATTATGGAAAGAAGTGTTTGTTGATTTTAATCCTTGTATTGCTTTCAGACAGAGAACTAAAGATATATCTTCCAGTATATATAAAGACCACAAATCACATGATTTTATAAAATGGTGATGTATGATAGTTATTTAAACTTCTTAAATTATTTAATAATATACAGTATTATTTGGTGATTAAGACCTAAGACAGCAACAACATCAAAAAAAGTCAGTTTTGATGAAATCTGGGCCAGATTTAAGTTCGTGCATATATAATTTGCAACTGTACCCTTAGTTTTTCTTTTTGAAGGTTAGGTTTATGTATCTAAATATGTAGTGTTTTACGATCAGTATAGGTAATTTGATAATGTTTGCCAATTCTGTGGATATGTGTGTGAGAATATACATGCAGTAAATTTATATGTCTATTAATGCAGTTTTAAGAATAAAATCTTTTTTAAAAAAGATTACTCATAATGAATCGTTTTATTTAATTCTCCTGTAAGTTTCAATCACCTAGCAGTGATCCTCAGATACAAAAATCATTATATCTACAAAGAAATAATGTAAGATAATTGTTTTTTAAATCTGAAGAAGATTGCTATGCAATTGAAACTGTTATAAAAGGAATTAAATAAAGCATTAAAAATGCATTAAGAATAGGATAGGTTTTTTAAAAAAATTAATATTAGCAGTGCTAGAAAAGTGGAAGAATATTTATAATAAACAACACAAATGTTTATCACTCTCTTAATCTTGCATCTCTATTACATTAGTAGAAGTACAGTGAATGTTTTTATTATGTAATTCACCTAAACAAACATTTAAGAGATGACGTTTAAAGTTTAATTTTGGTAGAGAAACCGTAGTAATAAATATTAGAATTTTTTGAACTTACAAAAATAATATTTAAAGAAACCAAAAATCAGTTATTAACAATTAAAATTTAGTGTAATACACTAATACTAAAACAAAAACAATTCGGAGGTGCATAAGAAGATTATAGAGCAAGAGAAGCAATTCAATTTTTTTTTTATAAATAAATAAATATAAATTTATTTATTTAAAAATTAAGTCAATCCTTTTTTGTTTATAAAAATCTTCAATTACTTTTATAAACATTTTCTTGTGATTATGTTACTAGCTAGTCAATAGAAGATGGGTTGAACTTGGAGAGACCTTCATCCTGCAATGGATTGATAATGGTTGTTGATGATGATAATAATGCATATATATGTATAGTTAATTTTTAATGCTTGCCAAGGTGTAAAGTTATATTTTGTGGGAGGAAGGATATAAATTAAAAGAAATTAAATATTTAAAAATATTTTTAATATAAAAATGTATTATAACGCGTTAATTTAGCCATTTTCTTTGCATATAAATCAATATGGGTTGTATTTTTTGAATAAGTTTTTATTAACTTATGTTTGCCAGTTTTCTAAATACTATTTAAGACAATCATTTATTACATAATTCATACAGTATATGGTACAAAGTGATCCATAGGCCAATACTAATATCTTTGAACTAATGTAATTCTCTGTTACTGAGCAGATTTAGTTAAAAAATTGTTTCCATTACCATTTAGTTGTATTTGTAGCAAAGAAAGATGGTGATGCAACCATAAGAAAATATTGGAGTACTTCATTCTGGGAATAATGAGTAGACTTTATTCTTAAGACCAGCTAGAACAAACAAACACTTGATGTTGCCTTTTTTTTTATGAAGAAAAAAGTTATTCAAACTTATCATCATCATCAACCATTATCAATTCACTGCAGGATGAAGGTCTCTCCAAGTTCAATCCATCTCCTCCGATCTTTAGCTTCTCTTCTCCACATCACCCCTGCACACTTTCTTATTTCATCCATCCATCTCACATGTGGTCTCTTTCTGGGTCTTTTACAATCTCTTGTAATCCCGTTTAAGATTTCAGTTATCCATCTATTATCATCTCTTCTAGCAATATAATAAATATGAAAATGTTAATAAGAGATACGGAGATATAATTATATTAAGGGAAAACTTTGCTCCTTTTGCTTCCCCGCAGCTCTACATTGTTTGCTGGTGGGAATGATCTTTTTTAAAAATATCATCTAAGAATGGAAATAATTAATTGAAACTTGTTATTACATATAAAATTCTGTACATGCATGTATACACACACATACTTGAGCATGTATGTAAATTTACACACAATAATTTTTAAATTTTTTTTTAAGTTTGAGCAGCTAACTCCCCTCAATGGTAAGCAGAAAAAAATCATGATAATCTATATCTACCATTGCAAGGAAATATCAAAAATCTATTTGTCCATGTATGTGTATGCCAATTCATACACATATAATTTGCATTTGATAAAATATTTTAAATTTGTGCATTAAAAAAGTTTGTATTAAATCTATGATTTACATCACGCATGGGTATATTTTTTCTAACAGATGGTTTCATGAGATATTGCTCATTATAAATGTGGCTACATCACCAAAATAATAATTTTGCAATCATCTTATTTAATGTAAAGTACTTAAAAATTATTTTAAAGGTACATATTTTTGAGAAATATAACGGTGAATCAGTAAGACCAAAATAAATTAAGATATTAATTTAAACATGCCACACAATGTCATAAAGGTCCATGGGATGCCCATGCCTGAATTAGTCTAGATTTTACCCAGCTTTGCCATGTATGAATGTACATTACACATACGCAATCACATTTAATAATGTTTTAAATTTTTATTGTATTAAAAAGAGAGTTTATATTAATATATATGATCCTATGCTTTGGGGTCTAAATGATTTGATTATTTATTTTTTGGTGATTTTTTTCAATTAATATAAACTCTGTGCCAAAAGTGTGAATCATTTTTTTATAACTTATTTATTATTATTTTTGTTTATAAATTATTCATTCAAATTTTTAAATCTTTATTTTATATAAGCACTTACTAACTATTGCTTGTATTTTCTTGTAAGTTTCCCATTATTACATTTCTCTTGAAGAGATTTAAGGGAGATTTTAATTTTATCTTATGTTGTTTACTTGTTATAACTATAATTGTATTTCATGTTTTGATGTTTATTTTTTAAATTGTTTCCAATATTTTTATTTAATACTGAAGCTTAATGTATTTTGTATTACAAATGTGTTGTATTGTGGAAAAAAATAATGTATTTTATTTGTTAAATTTATTAATAAATTCTATATGATATATATTTTGTGTATTTGTATTCCTATATTTCAATCTGTCATTATTGTTATATATTACATTAATAAAGATTATTCCAACAAACACACAACTCACATCAGTTTCTTTCCAAATTATTTTTATTCTTAATCTCTATTAATATATATATATATATATATATGGAAATATTTAATGTGTGCATTTAGCTATTTATAATTATTTAATTAGAAAGCATTTTACCTAGTAGTTAATGAAAGTAAAACTGGCAAACTGATTGCATCCAAATGGAGGATCTTTTGAATGAAATCAGTTTGTCAGTTTTTACTTTAATTCTTGCCTTATGGCAGTTGGCTTTCATTAGTTACTGTTCTAAATACTTTCTAATTGAATATTTATAAATTGGATAACTCCACACATTAAATATTTCCATCTAAAACATCCATTAAAAATATATTATTCCCTGGGTTTTAACCATATTTTATGGCCATCATATGTTCGAAATGAAGGGAATAAAAAATTATATATTGTTACAAGTTTTAAGAATAAAAACAAGATTTGGAAAGAAAATGATGTGAATATTAATGTTTATTGCAATGAATAGACCCAAACAAAAATAAAATGGTGAAAGATGTAGAATATTTAAATAAGATTATCAATCTCAATGGTTACTATAGTAACAATGATAATCATAAAATTAACATCATAAAATTCAAATAAAAATAATTGATAGTTCAACACTAGAAGTGTTAAATTAAGCCTCGATACAGGAATCTAGCTTTACAATTGCATTAAACTGCATAGGTTATACATCATAGGAAAGTTGAGCAACAGAACATGTTAAGTTTCATCCCATAAATCTAGTTCTTGGAACCTACATGTTAAACTGCATAGGGATGCAAATTTACTTCTGGATTGGAGAAGTAATGTTCAAACACCAAAATAACAGTAAATATTCAATCCATAAATTTATGTCGTGTCTCATTTTATTATTTTTTGCTCTAAACCACATAAGATTCAAATGAAATTTCGGTACTAAACTTAAAAACATAGTAGATCCAACGAAATAGCTAAATAGTTTTTTTCCCTTTCACCTTTATTTTTTTGGTCAGATATCAGCAAATGATTGTTAATACAATAGAACATTGTCACATGAATAAATTTAAGTCATTTTGTAATATAATATGATGATACTTAAAGTATGAAGATATATTTCATGGTATGCATTCATAAACATAACATTAAACCATAGACTCTGTACCTATTGTAGTAAAATATATCTCTGAAACAAAAGCCATATTTTTAGAGTCGGCACACTGATCTCATTTGGTTAAATTAACCCGGGATCTTTATTTTTCAACTAATTTTTAGTAGGAGTAATTCACTTCATTTACAGTACAACTATTTATTGCAAGCTTGAATAATCAGTGGACACTATTGACCTACATCAGTGATTTTTACACTACTAATGAAGATTATCAACTATGCCCACTTAAGATTATAATATATGACTAGACCAAATTACTACTACTAATGCAATATGTTGAGTGAAAGCAGAAAAGTAATAAAAGATTGGCTATAAGTTGGCTAACTGAAAGTAAAATCATCATCCCAATTATGACCAAATAGAATTTCAAAGTTCACCAGAACCTAAAGACAAATGCCAAGGTGTAGCGGTGAAGGGAAGGATTTTTTTGCCAGATAATCAGCTCAATCTACTCGGTAACCATTATAATATAAAGCAATTTTACTTGAGGAAGGTGGTATATTCCAAGTAAAACTATTTGTTTAATATTCTGCTGGGCATAAACTACTGACCATTTAATTTTTATTCATTTTGTATTATGACATTATTACACAAACACATATTAGGTACATCATTGTAATTCTTTTAAACATTAAAAAAAAAATCGATATGATTCTTTGCATTTTATACAATGCTTTTTTTTTTTTTAGTTCAATTATCTGACAGTTTCAACTATCTTTTTCAGAGCTGAAGAAGTCTGTTAGACAACTGAAACTGCCCACATAATTGGATAAAAAGTATTGTGACAAGTTCAACGAAATGGATTTTTAGAGATTTATTTAATATACCAATGTAAAGAGAATTAAAAAATATTGATTGTGCTAATCTTAAAAACTATAAAGTTTGAACTTTTTAAATAAGTGATTAAATAATTATTTACTTAAAGCTGGGTAGTTCTTCATAAATTTCTTGTCTAGCTTTTGCTGATAAGGATATTCTATTACATAAAAAGATTTGAGTGTGTGTGTGTGGGGGGGGGGCAGATAAGCAGTTGATTCAGTGTCTTTTCTTTGCAGTCACCCTGCAATATCTTTGGTTAACAATTATCTGTTTATGCAACTGTTTAACTAATGTACAAACCAACCATTGTGCAACTTATGCATATTTTAAGAATTATTTTTATAGAGATTGTTTATTATTAGTAATTTATACACTTAATAAGATTCAAATTAGAAAAAAATGTTTTTACATCTACATTTTTAACCTAAAATAGAAAACACAGATTTTAATTAATTAATTTATATATGATAATGTAAAATTAAACTCCAGAATTAAATTAATTAAAAATAAAAAATTTAGAATAATTGTATAGGTAGTGTCACTCATAATACCCATGTGAGTTTGTCTCATATGTTTAATCGGCACCGTTTAGTGAATATTTTCAGCTAGTCATTACCTTTTTTTTTTTTTTATAGATTTAAATATTTTCTTAATCTATATTATCTCTTTTAAATTGCCATCTAGATAAAAAAAAATTCTAAACATTCAACGTATTTACAAACTAATAAAAACTTCAGTTATTTAAATTTTTTATATAGAAAGCATTTTACTATTAAAAAAATAAAATGTGGACTTTTTTTTTACTTATAATCTTTACATGGAAAATCCTTTTATGTAGGCCAAATCAAGGGTCAGTAAACATTTTTGATCAGGACAACATGAACTTCTGTAAGAGTGGGCTGCATGTAATAAAAAAGTGTTTATTTCCCAATGCACTAGGTAATTTTATTAAAGTACTGTGATCATGCTGGAAAATAACTATTTTTCAACAAATTTTCATGAAATAGAGCTTTTCAAATCCTTTTGGGGAAATTTTGGGATTTCATCCAGTGTTAGGTGTATGTGTATGTGATTTTGTTCCCAGAATAACTCCAGAACAAAAAGCTTCCAAATATGTATTGCTTATAAACATTTTCCTGGTAAAAATAAATATATATATACTTATGTTTGCACCATAACTGGTTTGTCCACTCTTGGGCTAAATGGATTATGGATATATTTAAAACTATGAAAAAGAGGATAGAAATTCCTGAAGATATTAGTTAGGATTTAAAAAAATTCTATATAGAAGAAAATGATACTATATAAAGTAATCATTCATCAACTAATGTTTTACAAATCCAGTACAAATTTTTTCACCTCATCTGGTTTTATGATTAATTACAATCAGAGGAAAAAATGAATGTCCTTTCACTTTTGTTGTGGTATTAAGACATCAGATGAAAATGGGTTCATTTTTTCATCTGTTTGTAAACAAACTTGTTATCAGATGGTATGTAAAAAATTGTATTGGATTTATTAAATGGAAATTCATATTTCATTTTAATTAATTTTTCAGCCACTCGGAATCCCAAATATGATTATTTCCATCCAATTATTGCAAAGGACTTTATCTTTAAAATATTTGCCAAAATTATTAGATAAACTGAGCTGTTTCTGGAGACCATGATGTACAAAGCTAAATTGCTTTCCATGATGTGATTGTTTATTGTTTTCAGAATTATCAAAACAGCTAAACCGAATAGTAAGTAAGCTCATCATACAAAGCAGATTCTTTATTTTATAAATTGTATCAATCTAACAAAGTAATATAGTCACTGATCTCTTAATGAATTTCAATTATCCAAACCTCTTGCAGATATTTTAAATAAAATTTTTAAATGTTCATTTAAGATTCTTCATTACAATTTTCTCTCCATGCTTTTTGTTTGCTATCAGATAGCTAAGAACAGGTTAAATCTCTTTCCTCCAAATTATATCAAGCATAAACTTTTGAATATTCTAAATTTGTTCATACTTGTCAACCTGCTGAAGCAACTGCTTTATCCTAATTGGTTGGATACACTCCCTTTCAGACTTATTGATGTAAAACTATAATTGTCTAATTTTCTACTATAATATAATAAAATAAACTACTTAATCCTATCTCAGATCAATATTTTTGAATAATTTCTACAAAAGTATTCCTAATAAAGTTACTTAAATTCAGAATTATTCTTACTATATAATAGCAAAATGAAATATGGAATCATGTAAATCTTGCATGGACTACGTAATGATCTAACTGTTTTTGGTTACCTCAAATCTATTATTGTTCTACTTTTTTCTTTTGTTTTGATGACATATCTTAAGATATTATCATTAATATTTATACTAGAAAATAGATATATAAAATAAGGTTAGTGATAATTGAATCATATTTTCATCAGGGATAATAAGAATATTTGAAACTACATGGAAGAAAGCAATCATAAACTCTTTGAATAGAATGCTATTTATATGATTTTTAAGTTTCTGTTGACTTGATAGTATTTAATAATAATCGAATTTATTTGAAACATGGTTTTTTAAGTCTTCTCAATCCAATATTTTGTAATTCTTGTCCATACCTTTCAAATTTGTGTTTACTTTTATGCATTGTGGCTTTTCTTACATTGAAAAGTAACCAATCTATAATGGGTTTGCTTTTATCCAGGATTCATAGTGGCTTTCCGTTCTTTCCCAAATTACTTTTAAAATTTGGCCTATCTCAATGAGGGAAATATCTCCTGTGGAACTGGTGTTGCCTAAGTAAACGCTGTTCCTCCAGGGATAAGGACTTTAGAATTTCTCACCTTGTAAATCACTGAAGTGTGGCCTGAGATTCTGATATCAAAAGCTGTTTCCCTTTTTGTTTATGATAGAATGTTCAAACCTTGGTTGGGTTTTATTAATTGGCAGAAAGTGTAATTCCTGATTTTCATCGTAAAGTACTGTATTCCAAATGTATTGATCTTGCTTTCTGATTGTATCATTCATTTGCTTGTAGTCACTGTTCCATAATAAAATTTCTATATTTATAAAAAAAAAAAAATTCAAACTCAATGACATAAATTGTATATACTATATGTTGACAATAAAAAATGTTTACTTTTTAGAGTCAGCGAACTAATATGAAAATCGATGCTTATTCTGAGGCAATATGTAATTTGCTTATACTGAATGTATGTATGTGGTCATGTATACCAGTTGATTGAGATGGAGTAAAGGATGAATAGACTGAAAAATCCTGAATTCAAATCCCTCTAATTACATATAATCTATGTCTACTAAATGCAATATTTGGTGATCTTCTACTATATGTTATAGTACATTCAGTTACTCTAAATAAGTATTTGGTTGCTTTTTAATTTTTTCAAATTATAATGTGTCAAAACTTAATAATTATTTTATGAAATGCAAATTTATAATTGTTTACCATATAATGTTAGAATCTTCATGCATTTAATTCTTTAAGCTGAAGGCCCAGTCATCTAGATTAGTGGTCTTCAACCCTTTGGTCTGCGGACCGGTGTCGGGCCACAAAAGTTTTCTGCCAGTCCACGCTAGACTGGCAGGAAAGTTTGTAATAACAAAATAATAAGAGTTTAAACTTTTAATTAATATAAACAATTTTTATTTATTTCTTCATCTCATTTTTACCCAATTAAAAAAAAAACAGAACAAAAACAAAATCTAATCAATCATACATAAATTAATTTGTTTTTCTAGTTATCATAGCTGTTTATGGGGGGGGGGGTAGAATTAAATTTTTTTTTTTAAAAATTCAAAATTAAAAAAAAGTTTTTTATTTTACAAACTCCATATATATATAACTTCATCTTGTATATTTAACATTAAATGCAGATATTATATTTATCATAATCATTGTCATGTAATTACACTAGCTGTGATATTTCCCAACATTCAGGTGAATAACATTTTATTCTTGCATGTTTTAACAATGAAATAATAAATATAGCAATGCAGGCACATTAATAAGAATGATTGTTATTGTACTGTTTTATGTAGCAATATGACTGCGCAACTCAAGAAAGGGTGTTCAGCATGTGAAGGTAAGCAATACCATTACTATACATAGTAACTAGTGTGTTGTTTTGGTCAGTTATAACAATTATGCTCATCTAAGGCTAAGCAGTTTACATCTTTAAGAAAATTTATCTATAGACTTCTGCCAGTTCATGAAAGCTTATCATTATTTTTGCTGGTCTGCAGGTATGAAAAGGTTGAAGACTATTGGTCTAGATAACAAATATAGGTCACTAAATTCTTTTTGTAGTGTAAGATTTAACATTTACTGGACCCTAGGCTAAATATTTTTTTGAGTTTATTTAAAACTAGAAAGCTTAAATATTATTTGTGAGCTAAAATAATACTATTCATTGACTTAGAAAAATCATTAAAAATTAAATGACAAAATGAATAAAATTTAGGGTTGACATATTTTTTATAGTTTTTTGTAAAGTCTTCTACAATGTAACTAAACAAAATTCTTCATGTATGACTTTGTATTTGCAACATCATTTCAAATGCTATTAATCCATTTGAGAATGACAGTCATATTCAACTTGAATCCTATTTCTCTGATTCGTAGCTCTTCTCTATTTCTCAAACAAATTTTTAATCTCAACCAACTTTTTCACATTATTGTTTTAAATCTTTTACAATCTTTTTGGATCCATTTTATTATTTCGGGTATATTTGCTATCTCTTCTAATGATATCTTTAGTCCAACTCTCTTTAGCTTCTCGTTTTGATTATGTCATTAATATGTTATTTTATCCATGTATTTTGTTTTCAATCCTCTTCCTTAGTACCACATATATCTTTCATCCTCATTAAAAATCTTCCTTTTTAAGCACAAAAGCATTTAATTCTATGATTAATTTCATTCATTATTCTTCCATCTGTATTAATTTTCTTCTAACTCTTTACTGTTAGTTTTGTTTTATCTTTCTTTTAAAAAGCCATTAAGCACTAATCTTTTCTAACATTGTCTTTTGTTCTTACTTTTTGTTTTCATTTGATAGGTTTTGCATCATTTCCTGAGTCTTTCAAGCAATATTTATTCAAAATAGTATCATTTGCAAAATCCAGATACTAATTTGCATTTATTTTGATTTCCTTAGATTCCTCATTTTTGTAGACAAAACACTGCCTGTAAAAGTTTTTCAAATATGTTAATCTTTTTAGTTTCACCCCAGATTGTAATCTAATCATTGCTCTATAACTGATCATCATTAGACATAAAACGGCAAAATAGTCTCCACTTTTGGAAAGGCTTAGATGAATTTTATCTTATATGATGATTTTACAAGAAGAATTGTTTTATTTTTGTAATTTGATTCCCACTTGACCTTCAACTAATGAACTAATCCAGATTCCATCTTATCTTGACCAGATTGAGCATTTATATGCCACAGACCCATAAGTATATGAATAGATCAGATATAATCAATAGCAGAAATAGGCCAATGGGGATATTGTATATATATTCACAACTCTATATCACTGCTTAAATAGGATGGGATATAATCTGTATGTATAATAATGTTTGCTATACTATATGCTTTATACATTATTTTGGTATAGCATTTAGTTGCTGTGCAACTATTAATGTAAGAGATTTCAGGTGACTTTCTAGGTTTAATCTAACACTTCCAGTTGCTCTGTGACAGCTTGCCTCATGTATAGGTACAATGACACTTTCGGCTGTTTTGTGACAGCTTGACCTGTGTCTGACTTAGGTTCTAGCAGCTTCCAGTTCTAATGTGAATTTGATTAACTGCTTTAGCTACATAGTGAACAACTTGGATACTGCCATTCAGGCTTGACAATAATTGTTGCCTGACTACTTCAAGTAGACTGACTATTTATGGTCAGATCCTTATTCATAATCACTCATTGGTCTATTTTTGTTATTGGACATATTTTTTTTATTCATATCTATTATTCTTATATCTTCTCCTTTATTTTTTTTTGCATTTCTCTTCATATATATTAAATTTTCTTTTATCATCTCTTATACACTTTGATGCAATTTTTTAAATATAATTCCTTCTTTATTTTGCTTACAGTTTCAACTGTCCTGCAATCTTCATCAGAGCTCTCTTTGAGGTGAAAATTATAGAGAGCTCTGATGAAGATTGCAGGACAGACAAAACTGTAAGCAAAATAAAGAAGGAATCATATCGGTCTGTGGGGATGAATAATCAATTCAATCAAGATAAGATGCAATCTGGATTATTCCATTAATTGAAGGTAAGATGAGATATAACAATAAGAATTACAATGCTTTAGATTTCTTAAAACTGTTTAAGTTTTCTGGCAATTCCTTTACTAACTTATCAATTTTGCTTTAAGGTTTTAATTATCCCAATCCAGTTTCATTTTCTTTATATATTTGTGCCTTGCAAATTTGATTATAAAAAATCAAAAATCTAAGACTAAAAAATGTCATTTAATTGAATTAAGTTTTTGATTAAACATTTTAATTGTATTTTTTAAAAAAATTTGGGGTTAGACTTCATCCTTTTTGCCTTACATAAAGTAAGCATCTTTTTTTATATTGTAATGTATATATTGAATAAATATCTAAATAATTTTTTTCTCAAAATAAAACTATCTTCAGAAATGAATATTGATGAAGATACGATTAAAAAAATACATATAATTTGAATAACTAATCTTTTACAATTTTATTAAAGAAAATGTAGTACCCAACTTTATTTATTTATCTTATGAATAAATAAATGCAATCGCTTATTACTAGGTTGAGAAAATTAAAACATTGGACACTATTTCAATCTTTAACAAATATGACTTTTTTTAACAAATATGACTTATTTTTATGATACTTCTAAAATATTACAACATTTAATTATTTACTTAAATATAATTTGTCAATTACTACAATAACAAAAAATAAACATTGCGATTGATGCACTATAAGTAACTATTACTCATTCAAACTTACTCATAATAGATAGACATTTAACAGCGATGTGATAAAATACTGGATTCGTAAAGGAGCAGACGATTTCTAAGCATTGTATAACTGCGACCTCTATTAACTAAATGAATGTTAAATTTTGAATCTTATTAAGTGAAAATTCTTTTGCAATATATAAATTTGAAGTGAACGTTTTTAGGTAGATGTTTAACATAAGAATTTTCTTTTTTAAAAAATATTTATATGCTAACATGTTTTTATATATTTCCATGAGAAGTATAACTAACCTCAAGATTACATTTTTTTTTTTTTAAAGTTTAAAACAATCATTCTCAAAAAATAGACGTTTTCAAAAAAAAAAACCAAAGGGTTTCAACTTACTTGGCTACAATCTTTTTTTTTTTTTAAAAAAAAAAAAAAAAAGTAAACCGGCGATTTTATGGAAATCTACATTCTTTAAGCAAGGGAACAGATTTCGGACTTCAAGATGATATATTTTTCAAAATTTAAAACAACAATTCTCAAAAAACAGCTTCTCAAAAACAAAAGTTCCCAAACTTATATGGCCTATAATCACCTTTTCAAAAAAATATTCAGCGATTTTATGGAAATCTATATTATTTAAGCAATCAAACAGAAAAATGCAATGATAAATTTGTATTCTTTTCTATTTCTATATTTCTATCTAATCATACAACGTAGTAAACAAAGTTGATTCCTTAAAGTTTGAAATTATAAAGTTATTTTTTAAATTTAACCTAGTGACATTTGCATTATACACAGAAAATTGAGATTACAAGAATAATATTAAAAGAAAAGTCACAAATACAATTAAAAACAACCCTACTGAGAACAAATTGTGTGTTGTTATCAAATTATTGATCATTGATTCCATTTTTGTCAGGATCATTATTAAATCATTGCAATTAGTTATTTGCAGATGGCTTCTTTTTTTATTTAGTAGATTATGATTGCCACTGGACTCACATTTCATTACTTATGCTGAAGAAAGTGCAATTCAAAAGTTTTGTACCCATAATCCAGGATAAATTGGAGCCATCAGCTTTTGCGGACATAATTGTTTGTAGCCATCCTTTAATTTAAAATTCAGTCCTTTATTTGTTGTTACTTCTATAATTTTGGAAATTCTTCTATGCTTCAACTTGAAAAAGAATCCAAAAACCCAATCAGATGTGTTCATTTAAAAAATATCTTCAACAATTTGAATTCAGAATTGGGAGTCTTCAAATGGTAACAGTTGGTATGCAAGTCTTCATCATGTTTTTTTATCAATGATAAATTTGGAAACTGATTGAATTACACTGAATTTCTTTTGTATAATTTCTATAAGCAAGGAAGTAACAGTCTTTGTTTTGATTAAATTCAGCTTATTGTCATGAAGCTATAGGTTTATTGAGTTTGTCAGTTATATTATGCCATTTTTGGAGTCAATAAAGTTGTCTCATGAAACATTTTTGTTTTCTAGGAGGTGAAGAGTTTGTAAAACTGATTTAAATAAGTATCTTTTATAACCAATGACTTTATGAAATGAATGAAATTCTCCATCATTTTCAACGCAAAGTTGTCCAAACAATATGCCATTCAATGAAGTACTTCTAATTTTAAAACAGGTAAAACTCTCCATACAGTAAGGTCACCCAATGCAAGCCAGAATAATCAATGGATGTGAGGTTTGTGCATAAAATCCTTATTTCGTGCCTACTCATCCAATATTCCCAGACTAGTTTCTAAATTGTGGCTTTCATCAGTGAGGAGCTTTGGATCTGAGACCACTGCACCTAGATCTTAGGATCTCACTAATGAGAGCCATAAGCTAGAAATTAGCCTGGGGATATTGGATGAGTAGGCACTAGATAGGGATTTTATGCACAAGCCTTCTGGTATCCATTGATTACTCTGGCTTGCACTGGGTGGCACTACTGTATGGAAAGTTTTGCCTGTTTTAATAATAGTTATGAGCAAGCATAAGAAATGTTGATCATGTGATGTTTAGTGGTTTAATACTTTTAATTTTGTTGATTCTTTTAATGATGTAATACAATGACCTATGTGAGCATTTATTCGGATTTCTGTTAAGTAAATGATGATGATAATATATTTGTACATTTATTTTTTTTAATATTCAAGAAAACTCTGTAATGTCCTGTAATACAATCAGTAGCAATTGATAAAATATAACTTGGATGCTTTCGTTTGCTTTTGAAAGCTTCCAATGCATGAAATATTGATTCTTCTATAGTACATGAATCACATGTGCTAAAAGTAAGCCTTCCTTTTTATATAGAGAGGCTAGAATAATTTCACTCATGTAATGAGTCATCAACATCTTGAACCATTCCATCATTTGTACTATTGCTTAAAGAAATTTTCTTGGTCAACAGATTCTGTCTTGTATAGTATAATGTATCTTACCTCACATAGCCAATAGAATTAGTTCAACATTAATAGTATGTATCTTACCGAATTTAGCAACCAGTAATAAAGTATTGCAAGGAATATTTCAATCTATCATCATCTTGTTTGGATGCTATTGTAAAGAGTTTTGTCAATGTTGACTGTCTCAATTTTTTTTTCTCTACATGTTTGAAAATAAGATAAATATCTTTCTTATCAGCACAAACTTTTGCCACACATTCTTGTAAGTCTTGATGACTTCTCCACTTCATTTAACAAAACTGTCTTCGCACATCAGTAACACCAGTAATATATCACTTGCACACAGCTAAATAAAGCTAGTTCAAACACTCAATACTATATTATCAACATTTTCTTTACGTTCAGTCATAATATCAGTTTTAAAAAAGGTAAAATTTATGTGTTTATTTATTATAATATTTTAGCATTCAGAGCGCTTAGAATTTAATCATAATATAAATATAGTATTATATAATTGAAAAAGTACAATGATTCTGAACTGGAATACATTTTTTCTTGCAAGAGCTGAGTTTTTAGAATAATACTGACATCATATATACATTGGTTGGTTTTTGTTAAAATAGCAAACGATAAACTAAAATATTAATAAATTGGGTTTTGTTCTTTGCTCAGCATTAGACATATGTATTTGGTATTGAACTGTCAGATATCAAACTGAATTTATCAAGAAATAATTCATTTTAAAAAATACATCAATATGCAATTAAAAATGAATTGATAGTTTTGCCTTTATTTAAAATTTTTTTTCTTCACATGATCACCATTTCTTATGCTTACACGTAACTGTTATTAAAACAGGCAAAACTCTCCATACAGTAGTGCCACTCAGTGCCAGCCAGAGTAATCAAAATGTATGGGTACTGAACTGAGTTCAGACCCACATGACTACATAAGCTATTGAGCTTAGATTGAAAATATTGTGTTTTCAATTTTATTCGCATAGTTTTGTAGTTAAGTAGAAATAAAAGGTGACTGCTGGAGGGTTGCATTAGATCTTAAGATCTAGGTGCAGTGCTCTCAGATCCAAGTGTTCTCACTGATGAAGGCCACAAGCCAGAAACTAGTCTGGGAATATTGGATGAGTAGGCATTAGATGAAGATTTTATGCACAAGTCTTCTGGCATCCATTGATTACTCTGGCTGGCACTGAGTGGCATTACTGTATGGAAAGTTTTGCCTGTTTTTTTCTTATTATCATGCTTAAATAACCAATGAACGTAGACAATCTGTTAGATATAAATAAATGTTAATGGTTAACAATTTTTCAGATTTTATTCCCCTGATTTTCTTAATGTTGCAATAAAAAATATGACTAATATAACAATTGTGTACTTGAAATAATATTTTAATATCATAAGCCTGCTATGTTATTAACAAATACTAAAAAGCATAGAAACTGATAGCAGATATGCAAGAAATTAGATAAAAATATTTATTAGTAAATTTCTGTTTTGGTGAAACAACAATAATACAATTTAAATAGTAAGGATTTTTTTATCTAAACAGTAAGGATTTTTTATTCTAATACATGTGCTGTACTGGTTTTTATAATATCTCAATGAGGTCTTGCTGATTATTGAGGGAACTCTCAAACTAAGATACAAGGTAGAGATTTTTGAAAAGAGCTGCTATCTTATGTTTAAACCTACTTTTTAATTTTATAGGCCAATCTAAAACACCTCAGTTTAAGAATGTGAAGGTGTTTCTCTGTTGACTTTATTTCTATTATTTAGTTTCTGCGTATTACCTCTCACAAAATCTTTAAATTTACTATGTGTTGATACTCGGAAATGTTAGAACTTATGTAACATTTGATTTTGTTTGGTAGTGCAGACACCTTCATGCTCATAAAGTGAGATGCTTTAGATAGGCGTATATAATTAGAAAATAGGTTTAAAGATAAGATGGCCATGCTTATCTTTTTAAAAGTCTCTATCTTGTGTCTTAGTGCAAGAGGTATTTCAATACTCAACATTGAGATATTATAAAACACAGTACAGTGCATGTATTAGGATGAAAAATCCTTACTGTTTAAATTACATACTATCTCTGTGCTAGCAAATAAAATCAAATGTTAAATAATACGATTTATAAAAGTCAAAAGGTAGTTTTGTCTATCAAGCTTGACAGCCATTTTTTATACAGTTTCAGGGGCCTTACAAGAATTTGTTTGCTTTTTTAAAAATTTTATTTTATTGAATATGTGTTAGTTATTAAATTTAAAAAATTTAACAAATCGATTATAAATTCCATTAAGAAGATTTATTTCTAACTTTTTTAAATTTATATTATACTGCATAAACACCAACATGTTTTGAACATTGTCATAGTTTGGCTACATTCGCATCTTTTTTTTTGGCATTACCATTTTGGCAAAATAATGAAAGTTTGGGATTATCCTTTTACAGAACAACATACAATGGAGTATTTCCAAAGATACAGCATCCTGCCCTCATGAAAAGTTTCTTACATTTTTTTTATTTTTCTATTAATAAATTGATCTTAAACCACTGAACATCACATGATTACTCTTGTGGCACAGGGTGGCACTACTGTATGGAGAGGTTTTCCTGTTTAATAAATTGATTTAATATAAAAAACTAATTATGAATAGTATTCTAAAGTTTATTTTGTTAACGGTGGGATGAAAGATCTATTGTTACTATTAGTCATGTCATTCTGGGATTGCTGTATTCAGTAATTGCCCCGTAAATTAAATTTTATTGATTTTTATTCAATAATTTTTTGAATTAATTATGGATATTGAAATACCACTATAAAACAACAACAATTATAATAAAAATGATGTAAGGCAACTGAACGCCCATTTTATTATAAGTCTTATCAAATTTGTATATCAAAGAATCAGTGTTATACTAAAATATTATTAAATTTATCAAATTATGATAGTTGGTTTATTATTATATATTTAATTATTGCTTAATATATTACATGTTTGTGAGCACACACACAAATGCAGATTGATTATAATGAAGTAAATAATTAGAATGATGAAATAAAAATAATTTGTTGTAAAGAAGATTATTCTTATGCTATACTTGGAGCATTTTACTAATTAAGTTTCAATATTAATAATCAAGAGAGAAATAAGATTAAGGAAATATTAAGATAAAGCCGACATAAGTAAAATAAATGAGAAATACTATTTTACTGAATATTAATAGATTCTGACTCCAATCTGAATTCATTTTGGGTTTAAAATTTATACATCAAACGATTAAGAGATTAAAAAGTGCTAAGATAATTTTAAAAAAATGTAACTATAAAATGACAAAAATTATGATTGAAAATTTAAATTATTGAAATATTTAACGTTAGTTAAAAAAAAAAAAAGACTTTGAGTTGTTATTTATTAAAATTGTTGAAAACTCAACGTACATATAACAAGTTTTTATCTTAAGTTGTTTTTCCAATAAAATTCAGGGATCGCATTTATCATCATTAAATCTGAATGTTTTTTTAAATACTGTTTTATTCAGCATTATTATCATAAATCACCATCATCATTTTCATACATTACCAGTCCACATTATATATGAATAAAGATGTCTCTAAGTTAATGTGATTTCTCCCTAATCTATAATTTTTTTCTCCACATTATTTCAGACAACTTTCTGATTTCAAGTGATTATTTCATATGCGATCTCTTTAGATCTATTTATAATCTCTTTGAATTCAGTTAAGCACCCACATATACATGTCAGTGTCTTTTATATTAAACAATGAACTTTGGTTCTGAATACAAAATTAAAATAAGTGTAATAATGTTCAAGGCTAAATAGTTTTATAAGTAATCATTAAAAAACAGTCAACACTTAGACAATACCAATAACAATCAACAATTTCAAACTGTTGTCAAGAAACCTCCTTTTAACAATAAAGATGGAATTCCACCTTTATTAATGGTCATATAGACTTATATTTAAACTTCTTTGTATCAATAATTTTAATCTCTGTGATCAAGTTGCAATTTTTAATATCTATATAACTATATTAGACCATTAATAAAGGCAGAATTCCACTTTTATTGCTAAAAGGAGGTTGCTTGACAACAGTTTGAAATTGTTGATTGTTTTTGATATTTGGATTGGTTTTTAATGAAAATTAAAATAATACAATCAAATAAACAGTATAAATTTAATTAAGAATTTTAAATAGTTTTCCTTATTTCTGACCAAGCAAATAGATTTCTTTGAAATCCCTATGTTGGTTATTAAAATTTTTATAACAGTATTCAAGTGGAATATCAAATAAATAAACAATTTCATTTAAGAAAAATTCCAATTATAACCACAATGATATTTAGCAATTGAGTCACTATATTAAAGAAGCATTTATTAAAAAATGTTTCATAATTCAACACAAGAATTATTCTAAATAACAGAACACATTCAATTAGAATATCCATAGACACAGGAGAGAAAAGGAAATGACCAGTACTATCAAATAATTCTTAAAGTTCTCAATATGTGCAATTAATTAGATTTTAATTAGATTGGGAATTTATGGTAGATTGATCATTATTTGTCAATATTTTTTATTGTCAAGGCTGTTTTTTATCTATCAATCTAGCTATCCATCTATCCAACCATCTACCTACCTGTCTTTTTGTCCATCCATCCATCTGTCCATCCATCCATCCATCTATCTATCTATCTACCTACCGACAGACCGATCTACCTACCTACCTACCTACCTACCTACCTATCTACCTATCTACCTACCTATCTATCTATCTATCTATCTATCTATCTATCTATCTATCTATCTACCTACCTACCTACCTACCTACCTACCTACCTATCTATCTACCTACCTACCTACCTATCTATCTATCTATCTATCTACCTACCTACCTACAATTTGATTTACAAATATCGAACTTTCTGCACCCACATTTTTGACAGCATTCACTTTAGATAAACACATGAAGAATTATTATTAATTATTTATTAGATTAGAGATTATCAGTTCATTATTAACTCAAATATGAATTTTAATTCTAGTTATATATTAATATATCTGCTTTTTAAAATTGAATTAGAAATAATATGATTATTTCTAGCCTAATATATGATTAATAATAATCATTAATGTATTTATCCAAAATGTGTGCTATCAAAGATATAAGTATAAGAAGTTTTAACACTTGTAAATCAAATTTTTGTAATTTGATAATATTAAATACTAAACAAGTAATGAAATCATATGCAATAAGATTATGATTTGGACCATATGAAGATTGCTAATTTGTCATGAATTATGTTTCAAGAATGTGTGTTGGAATGAAAGTTTAAAAACATTAGATATATATGTATACAAAATTTATTTATTAGTACTATTATTGTTTGCACAGTCAATTAATCACACAATTAAAAGTAAATAATAAAAGATAACCTTTCTGGTTTAGTTGGATAAATGATTATCAATAAAATATTTTTATATTACTCCAAGCAGACTCAAGTTTTAGATTACTAGCTTTTAATCAAATTTAGGTAACAGTAAAAAACTATAAGTATGTGTTTTTACTTAATAGTAAGTTTGGCAATCATGTTATTAAGTAAAAAATGTGGGAAGCAGTTTTTATACAAACAACAAATAATTGGAATTAAGTCTACAATTTTCAATATACAGTACTAATAAATAAATAAGTAAAAACTATAGCCAACATATGGCATGACTGCCATCTTGAATCACATTTGCAGTAAATTCTATTCAAGATAGCTATAAGTTTTATTTATTTACATATTGGTATCTTGAAAATTTTAGAGTTAATTCCAGTATTTTGTTTATTAAATATTATTTTATCTGATGTTATATATATATATGATTGTTAACCAGACTTACCAACTATTAAATATTGAATATTTTTCCATCCTTATTTTCCTTTCAGCTAAAAATAGATGGATTCCCATTTACAAACAAGTATTAAGAGAATAGCATCTGAAAAAAAATTTAAGTTTGTTTTGTACCCAGAAAAATATTCAATGTAGGTTCTAAAATTACAAGAGGACAAGTATATGTTTCAGTACAACAAAGCTTATATGTAATACAAACCCATCTATTTAAAAAATGACATTTAAGAAAAGTAATAAAATTATACAGGAGAGCATTTGAGCACTCTCTAGTAGCTTTTTATTTAAAAAAAAAAAGGATATTATATAGTCAAATCCCACATTGTGATTTATGATAATACAAAGCTTATAGAAATGGTTTCAGGAGACTCTTCTTCATCAGCTATGCCAAACTCCACTAACATTAACTATAAATTAGAATACAATTTTTTAAACCTATTTTAAGCATTTTTCATTTGATTTATTTTAATATGTGAAAGTTGAATTACATGCAACTCTTGAAGGTAATGCTCTTTATAATTAACATTCACTCTCCATTTCTATCAATAGAATAAATTTTCATAAATAATACATAAAACAAAATTATTTTTTAAAACATTAAAATGCAACTTATAATTACAAAAAAAATAAAAATAAATAAAAGCCATGATATTTATAAAGGTGGCTTTTTTGTTACCAATAACCTCTTTCTGTTCTATGTTATTATATCTTTTTTTTTGATCTGTATTATTCTCTAAACAATTATGTTTATTAAATAAAATCTGAATCCAAATACTATATATTTATCAAAATACAAATATTTCATTTAATAATATATTTATGTTGAATTAAATATTTTCATGTATTGTTATTATAATAAAGAATAGAAATGAGATTATATACATGTAAACAGACATAACTCAAAGCTTTTAATGTTGCCAAGAAACTATCAATTATTACTAATTGACAATTTTGAGATTAAACACATTTTTTATTAACCTATAATATAAAAACAAACAACATGTAAAAACAATTTTACATTTCAAGATTTAAATAAAAGTTGAGATCATGCAACTGCAATAACTACTGTGAGAGCAATACTCTTGACTCAAATATACACCAATCCTTCTTTGTTTTTTTACTTCTTTTTGAGTGACATTGGCATCTAGTGCTTTTAATTTGAAGTAATATATTACTAGATATTTTGGTTCAAGCTTTTCCCCTTAAGTGATTGCAAAACTGTCAAACAAATGCTAGAAGTAACCACAATCACATTTAAAAGTTTAACAAAAACATTATATTATAAAAATTGATTTTTGTATAACATATCTTAATTAAATAATAATTTCATAGGTTCTCTTAAATGCTTTCATTCATAATGTTATAAAACTTCATAATAATTATCGTGATTAGTTAAATAATAAAACAACTTTTTATTATTTAAAAATAATCAAGTTAAAGTAAGTTTCTTGATTTAGGTTTTATATGGAGGAGGAAGGGTCAATGAATAATTGAAATTTTGTAACAAAAAATGTCTATCTATTTTTTAAGTGTTGCAAATTGAATCCCTTTCAAACTATAGTCTATTTAATACAATGCATTGATCTAAATATGTTTTTCACTCTTTGAAGTAGTCTGAAAACACTTGCAAAATGATGCCTTTTAATGCTTCCATTGTTTTTTCTTCATCACTTTTCTTTGAGAGACTAAAAAGAAGTTGCACAGAATGACATCAAGAGAATATGGCTGATGGATAAATTAGGTTATGTTAAATTTAAGTAAAAATTATTTACACTCAAGATTTTTTACACTACCAAGCTGTCACGATAAAACATGCACTTTTCACTTTGCCACAAAATGGGTCATTTAATTTTTACCACATCATGCAAAAGTTTCTGAACTTATACATTTTAAATGTTTGATCATTATGAATGAATTCTGAGTGAATGATGTCATTTGCATCCAAAAAAAATCAGCATTGTCTTGACATTGGATTTTACAATGCTTCTTGGGATGTTGGTGAATTTGACACTTTTATTAAATTACTCATAAACTTGTGTTTTCCCAGAGCTATTTGCTTATAGACAGTTCCATGCATTACAACTGTTTTCCTTGCCATTTTTCCCTAAAAGAAAACAGAATTTCACATTATTCCAACTTTTCAGCTATTACAGAAATTGACAAAAATGCAAATTGCGCTTTACAAAAAAAATGTCCTTTATGGCACTACGATTTCAGCCAGTGATGTCACTTGGCAGATTGACCCAGAAGTGTCCAGCAAGAGATATCTAGTTGCAGAAGCATGTAATACAACAGGTGTGCTTATTAGATAACAATTCCAGTTATTTTTGGATCTCCCCTCTTATGTCAGCTGATTATCTTTATTTCTCTTCTTCAAATAAATTCAACTTTCAGTTTTGATATAACCTAGCACAATAATTTGTTTTTGCATACATTGTTTTCCATTACTGTTTCTTCTGAAATGTCTTTTTTTAAAGTTTCATTTCCTCACAATTAGTAACATTTCCCCCCTTATCTTTTTTATATTAGCGATGGTTTGTCAAACCTGGGGCAACATAGCTAAATACAATATTTTCCAATTATTGATTATATCTCCCATCTTATGCTAAAACCTGTGCTAAGTTTTATTTTTTCTCTTCTAGTTATTCTCATTCTTCCATTTTGTCAAACTTTCTTCTACTTGTCTTTTTTTAAAAGTCACATGACTAAAATCAGCATTGAACAGTAGTAATCTAAACTATAAATGGAAGTTATTGATCACAGTTGCTTAATAGCGAAACATTATTTCAAACTTCATAGTAGTGAAGGTAATGATAAACTATTTTCTGAGACAATAAGTCAAAATTTTATGATTAGACAATGACTCTTATAATTTACAGCGTTTGAATCAAAATCATCTAACAATAGGTGTTTACATGTATTTTTATCGTTTATTTTTTCTTATATTTACTTCTGTTTTTTTTTTTTTTAATTCTGTATACTGCTTTGTAAAAAATCAAACTCCAGCGACCTCTATTTGTATTCACAATCAATTTTCTGAATGTTAATTTAAATTATTGTTATTAGTACGTGTTGAATCAACATTGACGTCTAAGTGATCATATGAATAATATTCTATGTATTTAGAACATTTTTTATATAAGAGGTAGTTTGCGATTGCTTTTTTCTGGAGAATTTGAAAGAATGTTTTAATGAGCATTACATTATTTATTAGCTTTTCCCAAAATTCTCATATTGGAGCACAACCCTTAAACTTTTTCTTTCATCAAAAGTCGAGCGACATTTGGTTTACAAGGAAAGAGTTCTGAACTATAATTTTTACAAAGTACGCATCTAAATTACGTACCAAAATTAAACATACTATTTTCACTTTATAAACCCATTGAGCAATAAATGGCAATAACGTTATATGGTAGCGTCTCTGAATTGACATGATAAATGTAACAGATTCACTTGTTTAAATCATATGACAGTAATATGCATGTCCATATGATACACAGCATTTTATTGGTGTAATGAGGTACCACTGTATTAAAATTATCACAGCATCTTAACGCTTTACGTAGTGTCAGCAATAGTAAAATAAAAAAGTCAGAGTTACTAAAAACTCCAGAATCATTTCTCTGCTGAGTAACATAAATAAAAAATTTTATAATTTGATCATTGATGTATTATCTTCAATTTTGTATTATGATATTGAAATATAACATGATTTCTCTAGCAATTAACTAAATAACAACCGCAATAATAATTCTTTTTTTTTTCAATTCAATTTATTAATATTTTGACAATTAAGGAAAACATTCAAAGAAATACATTATTATAATTTAATTTTATATTATGCTAATATTGAAACAGATAAAACTCTCCATACACTATTGCCATTCAGTGCAAACCAGAAGGCTTGTGCATAAAATCACCATCTAGTGCCTACTCATCCAATATCCCCAAACTAGTTTCTGGCTTGTTGCCTTCGTCAGTGAGGGGCCTTGGATCTGAGAGCATGGCACCTAGTTCTTAGACACTAATGCAACCCTCCAGCAGCCACCCTTTATCCCTACTTAACTACAAAACTGTAGTCTTAAATTGAAAACACAATATTTTCAATCCAAGTTCATTAGCTTATATAGTCATATAGGTCTGAACCCAGTTCAGTACCTATACATTTTGGTGTCTTTAATAACCATAGCCACCACTATCCTATTAGGCAGAATTGGTTTTAAGCCAATAAACATCACATGATCACTATTTTTTATGCTTGCTTATAACTGTTATTAAAACAGGCAAAACTCTCCATACAGTATTGCCACTCAGTGCAATCCAGAGCAATCAATGGATGCCAGAAGGCTTGTGCATAAAATCCCCATCTAGTGCATACTCGTGCAATATCCCCAGGCTAGTTTCTAGCTTGTGGCCTTTGTCAGTGAGGAGCCTTGGATCTGAGCATACTGCACCTAGATCTTAGGATCTAATGCAACCCTCCAGCAGTCATCTTTTATCTCTACTTAACTACAAAACTAAGAGTTTTAAATTGAAAACACAATAATATTTTCAATCCAAGCCCATTAGCTTATATAGTCATATAGTTATATAATCTCAGATCCAAGGCTCCTCACTGATGAAGGCCACAAGCCAGAAATTAGTCTGGTGATATTGGATGAGCAGGCACTAGATGGGAATTTTATGCACAAGCCTGCTGTCATCCATTGATTAATCTGGCTTGCACTGAGTGGCAATACTATATGGATAGTTTTGCCTGTTTTATTAATAGTTATAAGCAAGCAATAAGAAATGGTGATCATGTGATGTTTATTGGCTTAAAACCAATCCTGCCTAATAGGATAGTGATGGCTATGGTTATTAAAAAAACAAATACACCAAAATGTATAGGTACTGAACTGAGTTCAGACCTATGGGACTATATAAGCTAATGAGTTTGGATTGAAAATATTGTGTTTTCAATTTAAGACTCATAGTTTTGGAGTTAAGTAGAGATAAAAGGTTGCTGCCGGATGGTTGCATTAGAGTCTAAGATCTAGGTGCCATGCTCTCAGATCCAAGGCTCCTCACTGATGACAGTCACAAGCCAGAAACTAGTCTGGGGATATTGGATGAGTAGGCACTAGATGAGATTTTTATGCACAAGCATTCTGGCATCCATTGATTACTCTGTCTTGCACTGAGTGGCAATACTGTATGGAGAGTTTTGCCTGTTTTAATAAGTTATAAGTAAGCATAAGAAATGGTGATCATGTGATGTTATTATTATGATAGTTAATTTCTCAATAAAAATATTTAGATCTAAAGAAAATGGGAAATGTCATTAAAATAGATATTATGAAGATTTGGAAATCTATATAATGTTGCTAGATATAAACTTCTCATTTATATTTATAAATGTAAAATACATTTTTATTTTTTGTATGGATACGAGATTAATAGTTTTGAAATGCAACTGTATAAGGAGATTTTCCCATGTACTAGGTGATAAAAAAGTTTCATATCTTAAATAACTCTTTGATGATACAGATTTATAAGAATATCCTTTGCTTTAATTACAGTAGTATATTTGTTATCTAATGGCAGTAGTTTATTTATGTATATATGTACATATATATATAATCAGTGCTTTATGCTGGTTCAGCATAAAATATATATATTCGAAATCATTTATCTTTTTCGCATGTGATCACGTATATCGCTTATATACAATGCAGTGAATAGCTAAATAAAGCTTGAAAGTCTATTCTCCAATCCTCTCTATTATATCTCAAGTTCAGTATATACATTATACATGTAGTCAAATATAATACAAAATATACAACTCAAGTTATTTTTGAATCAAAAGTATTATTCATTTGATATTCAAATTCATTCCCTGAAAAAAGATGTTAGTAATTGGTCATGTTATTATAATAGTATTTACCTCTTTTTTAAAAAAATATCTGTTATATTCAATCAAGGTTTCAGAAATTTTGTAGCTTCATTCCATTGCGATTTGATGATCTTCAGTAACCATATATACTATCATCGCCATACATTTCTAATTTTATCTCAACCCCCATATGTTCATCATAGTTAACATCTATAAAAAATTTCTTGACATGCATCTTATTTCCTCATTCCACTTTTTATTAATTTAGGGGAAAAAATTACATTCAGTTATAATTAATTATTGATTCCAAGCTATGCTTGGTTAAGTGTGATAGTAGAAGATCACCCTCTGGAGTATAAGATCCTTGGAGCGATCAAATTCTGGCACTTTAGATATTCAGTCTTCTTAACTTTAAGCAATCAAAGCCGTTCGGTTATTAATTTATTTTATTAATTTAAATAGTAGCTTTTATTGATAACAAGGTTACAAATTTGTAATCAAGAAAAGCGAACTTATGAAACCATGTGATATTTAATTTCTATTTAAATTAAAAGAAAGTTATAAAATTATGATTGTAAGTATAATCCATGCTGTGTTATATGCAGCAAAAAAAATACTTTTAGTATAGTAATTCAAAATCAATATTTTTTTTTACTCTTTTTTTTGGAAAATTATAATATTCCACTAAATGTTCTAGAGTTTCATGCAGAAAAGGCAGCCTTTATAATTTAAACTTAGCTTTTATGCAAAATATCACACTCCTATCATTATTATTTCTTTAGTATTTCAAGCTTTTAAGTACATTTGATAATTATTTAACAACATTTGCATTTGTTTTATTTGATATTCAAAAATATTTAAATTCACTTAAATAGTCCACTTCTTCAAGAGAGGGATGTTTGTATCTTTTCTAGTTATTGAGAATCGATCTTTAGCTATTGCCTAAATCTTTTTAGTCTTTCATTTTCTGTTTTCCCTTTCATTGCATACAATTCCAGCTTTTGGCGAGTCACAATTCTAGCCAGATTTTTGCTCATGGTCTGTAAATATTGAGGAATGTTCAATATTCTTATGGGTTCTATTGAATAGGTGTTTTTGCTGGGCTAATTTCACCATAATATGCAAACTTACACATAGGTTGGTTGAATTGGGTTTTGTAGACTCTTTAGTGAGCTGATTCCATAGATATTTTATCCTTTAAATTATTAAACAGTTTGTTTTAGGGATTGGGGACATTTAAAAGCTTACATTATATTTTTCAGAGTGGATTCTTTTTAATTTTTGATCTTGGAACACTAAAGAAATATTAATGCTGTGATTATGGTATTTTTCATATTGAATTTGCTGAGTATTAATAAAAGCTAAGTTTAAATGATAAAGGCTACCTTTTCTGTATGAACACCCAAAACATTTAATTGAATATTATTATGGTAATGTAGGAAAAATTTTTTTAGAAACTAAAATAATTTTAATATCTATTAGTAGAGCAATATGTTTTAGCAAATATCAGCTTCAAATCTTATAATCATGTCAAGTATTGGTGGTCGAGAGGTCAGCGACAGCTGCTTTACAAGCAATTGTCCCGGGATAGCGGGTTCGCTTCCCAGCTGATGCTATGACACATGAGAAAAAAACATCTTATAATCATTCTCTAAGGTCTATATATTTTTCATTATGTGATTGAGAATAATAGATTTGAACCTGCTATGAGGTTCAAACACATGCAGTTAATTAAAATTATTTAGCTCCAAAAATCTTTTTGTTAAAATATTTACTATATTAAGTGTATTTTTTTACACATTTTTATAATTAACAAAAATAAGGAAATATGTAATTTTTTAATAAAAGTATCTATTTATTCTACTTGATACAGTGGATATCAAAATATTTCACAATTTTTGTATTTTTACAAATATATATATTGATTTATGGCCTATAAGTTCTCAGACAAAATCTGATTTCTAACAAACAGAGGCCATGTTAGGTTTGTAATTCAAGCATTGTTCCTGGATTTGTTATGATTATTTCCTCCAAATTATTTCTTATATTTCTGCACTATGCAAAGAAAATTCATTGTTAAATAATCATCTGGCATTTTGGGGATATATGCTAATACTGATGTTTATACTAAGCTTAATATATAGGGCCTAAAATGCACTTTTCATACCTTGTTCTTTAATTAATATACAGAATGCAATTTTGAAAATTGAACTTTGATCATGAAGCCTTTAGTTCTATTGCTAAGTTCAACATCACAAGGCTCAGAACTACCAATACAATGTTAAATTAAAAATATTATGAGACAGTTATTTTCTTAATATTTCCTCTTCTTATTAGCACTATTATTGACATATTAAATTTTTAAAAAGTTACACTTCCTATAGCAAGTTTTTTATTTCTGGCAATCATCCAGCAGAGAGAAATATTTCTAACCTCATTCGTGGCCATTAAATGTTGTTTTCCATTTAACATAAGCATATTTCTGTACTAAACAAAATATCCCATGAATCCTTTAGTTTACATTTAATGTGGATCTTTTCTACATATCAAACATCTTTGTAGACAAAGTAATAAATGGATACTGGATTATAATGCAAAGGCAATTTTCATCATTAAAATTTAAAATAAAGGGATAATTACAGTACTTTGCCATAAGATTGAGATTTTATTGGAAGAAATAACAAGAGATAAATATCTAAACCCACGATTAGATTAAAATTTAAAAGACCTAGAAAAAAACCAAATGTGAGATTAATAGACAAGAATATTTGCTAGAGTTAATGTGGAAAAAAGAAACTATTCATTAGAATTATTGATATAAACTTGGAAAATATCTTTGAATTGTTAAATATTATTGTTTTAATATTACCTAGACTACTACAAAATACTTAATATAAAAGAATGCATTCGTGGAAGAGATATTCCTACAATCAGGCTGTCAATTTTCATCACCTATGCCATTTGGAGTGTAAGGTGCAAGGCACAATACCAACATCCCAAGCCAGATGAAAACTCATTATTTATTCAGAGCATAGAGAAAATTAAACAAAGAGACAAAACTCTTGCCACAACATTCATTTTTCAAGAGACATGGAAGCTATATCAGACTCTCTAATAAAGTTAACAAAGAACTTAACCACTAAATACCTAACCCTGTTTAACTCAATAATGTTAGTTCCATAACTCATCTAATATTATAATTGTTCATTATCCATATTTGTAATATATCATCCATATTAATTAGTTTGATAAATGTTTTGAGAAACTTGGAAAATATTTACCTGCAATAAGCATTTTAATTATGTATACAATGCAGTTATTAAAGCAATCATTTACAGCAATTTTAAATAGTATTTATTAAATTTTTCAAATTGATAATCATCAATTTGATTAACTGTTTGCATATTTTATTCCATTCAACCTTTTTTACAATACTGTATTCAATTTAGCAATTACAGTGAAGCAGTGGTATACATTGTATTTATATACATTACATCAATTATATGCTATTCAAAAAAATGTAGATAAACAAAAAAATTAAAATTCATGAATTTAATACATTTTTTGATATATCAAAAGCCATTTTTCAAACTCGGATGTCATATGTGATCATATTTATTATTTCTTAGGGTTGTACTGAAAGCATATTTTATTCTTTACTTATTTCTCCTTACAATTAAATGTTTACAGAATTTCATATATTAAAATGTTTTCTAAGTGTAAAACTAAAAGTTTTATCAAATTTAATAAAATTCTTAAAGTTTTTTTTTTTAATGATAAAATGAAAGTTATCCATTTAGTAGGGATCAAAGAAGAGAACTGCAAATCATTTTTACATTTTATCAGAAAGGTTAAAGTTTGAAGAATGTAAATGAACATCTAAAATGGACAATGACAAATAATCAATATAGACTTAAAAACATCAAAACAACTAGAGGTCGTAGTATAGTCTCTGATAGCATGACTGCTATTTTGTTTCCATAGCAAACAAAAAAGTTATTGAAGAGAAAAATATTAATTAGAGCTTATTAAATTGTGATCAGACTGAAATTTAACTATTTACTTTGTTTAAAGAAAAAGATACTGTACAATGAGTTTATTGTTTTAATTTTTTTGAGTGAATGAATGAGTGAACATATACATAGAAAATATATATGTAAATGTGTTCTCTCAATTTATTATTAATTGCATTTTATACTATTAAAAACATGATATATATATATTGAATTAAATATTTCCATGGATTATTATTATAATAAAGAATAGAAATGAGATTATATCCATGTAGAGAGAAATAACTTTTAGCTTTTGATGTTGCCAAGAAACTATTAATTACTACTAATTGATAATCCTTGAGGCTAAACAAGTTTTCTCATTAATATATAATAGCTCTTTTATTGAAATGTGCAATTCAATAAATATATGTATTCTATTGTAATCAAAGTTTTTAACATAATGTGAGCTATTATGCATGAATATATGATGTATGCTAAGAAGGAGGTGGTGTTTTGGAACAAAATATAGTAGATATCATAGCTCCACTGTATTAAAAAAAATTATTTCCTCCTTTGCTACAACTATATCTATTTTCTTTTGTTACTATGTACAAATAAATTTTAGATCTCTTTTTTTTAAATCAAATTTATGATTAATATTAATGAGTTAAATATAATGTCCAAGTAAGTGCAAACTGGAGTATTCACCATGACCAAATTATGGTAATGTCACATGATACAAATGACTGATTTTTATTAATCCATTGAGAATAATGAAAACAATGAAATACACTTAAGAAATTATATGGCCTTCAGAATGATAGAATCGAGACTCAAACTAGTTATCTACCTTAGCTCTCGAACCAGTCATTTTACCATTGCATTAAGCTATACAAAAGAAAGAATTAATAAAACAAATTTGAACACATATACATATAATAAATCTTTTAAACGGGAGTTAAAAATGATTCTATAAAACTTCACAAAAACTATATATATATGCACACAAATTAAGATGAAAGTCATATTTTGTTAAATCAGATAAAAACTCGTAACATAATTATTTCTGTCAGAGGTAGTTTAGTTTCACGCTATTTTTGAATTTGAATTTTTAAATCAAATACGCATATAACGTTTTGTAAAATGTTTTAAAACTTTTACAAATTTTTCATTATGTTCTGAATTATTTATTTTTTGCTGATGAACAAGTAATTGTTTGTTTCGTGAAGTAAGTTCATGCTACAATAATTTACAAATGTACAATTATATTTGTAAGTGAATTATGCAAAGTAATTAATTTACGAAAGTGAAGAAATGCTAAATATTTTTAATATGGAAAAAAAAAGTTCGCTATTTATTAAAATATTTGAATTAAGAAAACCACTTAACCTTAAAGAAAAATGAACAATTTTTGGTAAAACGCAACGACTTTCTTTTTAAAGGCATTTATCAAAAGCGTGATTTACATGCAATCATAATTTTGATATAAAGATATATATATAATGTTAATAATAAAAAAATATAAAATGTTCAATGTATTGAAAAGCAATTAGTATATAAATTATAACAATCAAGTCTTAAGCTATCTACAATCTCAACCTGTAGTGAAGGCAACCGCCTTTAATAATAAAGGTGATACCACCCCTTTATCTATGGTCTGATATAGTTATATAGACACTAGGATTGCAAGTTGACCAAGGAGTTTGAGATTAATAACGCAAAGATGTTTAAACAAATAAACCTAGTTAATCAGGCAAATATAATCTGTTCAGAAAGCAGACTAATAAATAGTCAATTATAACTTCCAAATACTGAAAGCAGATTAATAAATAATCATTTATAACTTTGAAATTTCATATAAAGTATATATTTACTAAAACAATAAAACCAGTTACTTAAGGCTTTAATAGGGTTATAAATGTAGATGATAATAATCAAACCTTCAGCTATCAACAATCTTAATCTGTAGTCAAGGCAACCTCCTTTAATAATAAGGGTGGGTCCATATTTATCTATGGTCTGTTTTATACAGACACTAGAGATTGCATCTTGACCATGGAGTGTGAGAATAATAATGGAAAGAAGTTTAAACAAACTACATTTATAAATCTATTGAAGCCTTGAGAAATTTATTTTATTGTCTTAATTAATATATAAAACTCACAGGGTTACTTACAGAGATCCTATATCAGCTGTACTAATCACCAACATTATTAACAGTAACTCACTATAACCTGGTTTAATTCTGATAGCAATTTCAGCTAAATATATTCTGCCCATATTTAGCTGAACTCACTTATCAAGATCAGTTTAGATCGAAAATGGGCATACTTTATCAAGGCAAGGAATATTTGTAATTTTCTCCAAATGTTGCAATCCATGTTAAATATTACATAGTTTTAAAATATCTTTTAATGTTTTATTTTTTGGAAGTTGTATGACATAATATATATTTCATATATTTTGCATTCATAATTGTGAATAAAGGGGATTTGAACTCAGACTTTCAAGCAACCTTCAACTATCCACATTATCTCATATTACTGATATACATGACCACACACATATAGAAAAGATAAATAACCACCAATATGAATGACTGAAGAGTTTGAGGTTGGAGTAGATTGAAGCCTGTCCATTAAAGTATAAAGATTTACTATCTTAATATAAACTGAGCACTGATTATATATGTGTGTGGGAGATAATAATCTGGACCAACTGATGAATGCTTGTTCAGCATGAAATATGTAAATTGGTGATTATTTATATTTTCTATATGTGTGTGGTCAAGGGTATCAGTAGTATGAAATAGTGTGGATTATTAAAGGTTGCTTGAAAGTCTGAGTTCAAATCCCCTATATTTACAATTAAGTTCTGAGTATAGGAATGCCTGTATTTCAAATCTTATTGTGAAAAAAAAATGGTTCTTTTCATTTTGTATTAAAATTACATGTCTTTGCAATCATTTCAAATCTCTTAAAACATCATAAAATACTAATTTTTCATAATAAATTAATATATAGGGTATATGAGCACAGACTTTCACACTACCCACCACTCTCCACTCTATCTCATAACATTGATACACTTGAACACATATATGTTGAAAAGATAAATAATCACCAATTAACCAGCAATCAATCAGTTGGTCTAGATTACCATCTCTACACATATATGCTATAAGTGTTCAGATATATATTAAGATAGCCAATCTTCATACTTTAATGGACAGGCTTCAATCCACTCCACACTCCAACTCTTCAACCATCCATCCAATTGAAAATCTGATGATGGAATGATCAAAGACCACTCTGAGGCCAAGATTCTTGTCACACCCATGTTGATCTAAGGTCATCTGTGTCCCTGTCACAACAAAAAACAGTTACTGGCTTCATAATTAACTGAATATATTTTATGCTCCCAGTGCATTTTTGAATTGCACAGTGAACACATTTGAGCTGTTGAATTTGCAATTGATGTATGCATAATCATACATTTCAAATGGTAAGTGCTTGTGCCACCTGATCCATTCATTGACTGTACCTGACTACACATAGCCACTTTGATTGTGAAGAGCTAATTCTCACTTGTAGTAGCCATGCATTTCAAAAAATATATTTCTTTTATGTATATTATTTAATCATGCTTAATATAGCATTGGTTACTATTATTTTTTAATTCAGGCAGTCACTTCAAAATTTCTTGACAGTTCACAAGTGAATAACGATCAACTTCTTTCTTATTCCTGATTTATCTAGATGAATGAATGTTCTTCCAAAGCTATATGTTTTCAATTTATACTTACTTTTACATATTTTTATATTCCACAATGAATTAAACACACACACATATGTAACCATTAGAAACCAGTCAACACTTAGACAATCCCAATATAGATAACAATCAACAATCTCAAACTATTGTCATGGCAACCTCCTCTTAACAATAAAGGTGGACACTCCAAAATTTCTAGACAATTCACAGATGAATTACAATAGACTTTTTGCTTATCTCTGATCTAGAAGAATGAAATTTTCTTTCAAAACTATATGTTTTCAATTTACACTTAATTTTACATATTTTTATATTTCATAAATTAAACATTATATGTATGCATTTAAAAATTATACAAACACTTTTTTACATTTCAAGCATACTGATATAGATATTAAAAACATGTTAATGAATTCTATGATATAATTTAGCCCAATTAGAGCTCTTCAATAGGATGAAGTCTTACAGATAACCATAAAATCCGCACACATAAATAAGATTTGTGTGCTCTGATTTTGGTTAGTGACGTTGAAGTCTTGGCACAACAGCTGAAGGAAGTTCTTCTGAAACAGGTTTTACGAGTCTGATATTGTAATAATTCACAATTCAGAATTTGGCAATTATATAATATTTTATAACTTAGTTAAATAATGAATTAATAGAGGGCTCTCAGTCAAAACAATCATTTGTTATATTTATTGAAAAAGCAATTGCTATGAATAATTGCTTGCTAAAAAGATGACTCTTTTAAAATAGAGTGCAACATATATTGAAATTTTTAAAATGTATGGTAAACAAAATCAGAATGTTAAGTATGCTTTCAAAACCAGAATACTATGACTATGACATGAATGCAAAAAATAAATAAGGCATCATGATCACCAGTTATTTATATATATTAATTCTAACATTCTTATGGATAAATAAATTCATAGTATTATTTCTGGGAGCTTCCATCTAATAAAAATATAATAGCTAAATAGCAGATGTTTCAGTGCAGTAAGAAGTATTTTTCTCAGAGCTGCTTCTTTCTCCAATTATAAGAATGATTTGAGGAAGAAGCTCTGAGGAAAGTACTTGTTATTGTATTGAAACATCAGCTAATAACACTATGAATATATATAATGTGTTAATAACAAAAGTTATTCTATAAGATCATTCATCCCCAGATCAGGTCAATATAACCTATTCCTAAATTTTTAATATAAAGTAGCAATTTAAGAAGCTACAAACAATTTTTAAAGTAGTATTAATTCTTAAGAAATCTTTCTCTGCACTAATGCCATCTAGGGTAAACTTGAGCAATTGATTGAAGCAGATGATAGTGGAATTTTTGTCATGACTTCAATGCTGGTTTTTCTGGCTGTTGATTGTATAAATGAGGATTTAAAATTCAAACATGGAATCAATGCAATTATGCATTTGGCATTTAAATTCTTTTTTCCTACCAATAGAATAGCCAGGAAGTGAAAAAAAAATCTTAAAAGTTTTTAATTCTCATAATAATTTAAGTTTGCAATTTGCATTTTGTCTTAAATTCAACTTGAAGTAGATACAAGTAAAAATTATTTATAATTGATAGTGGCATTTTTATTTTATAATTATGAACTCTGTTCTTGATAGAAATTAAGGTGCACAATCTTTTAGCATCTATTGATTACTAGAGCTTGCACTAGATGGCACTATTGTCTAGAAAAATTTATTACTGTTTAACAACTTGTGTAAGTATAAGAAAAGAGGTTGTCTTGTGATGTTTTAATGATTTAATTACTGTATTGAAAAAACTAAGTATTGCTTCATGATATAATATATATATATATAGAAGACATTTACACCAAACATACAAAAAGTCATGCATCAAATTTTAACTCAAAGATTTTAAAAAGTGTAATGCTTATTTGATTTTTTTATAATCTTAAAAACATTCTATTAAAACTGTATGTTAGTAACCATAGTGACAAATAATATGTACCTTTACTTGTACCATGAATTATATGGAAAAAAAAAACAACCTTAAATAACTTCCTGCAGGATATAGATCTCACCAGGATTTTCCCCCAGAATAATAATGCAAAAGAGATATTACTTAGAAGATTAGATAGATTGAAGATGAGTGAATATTTTTATTGTAGTTTCATTGTTTTATCTTCTAGATAGTTATTTATTTCCCAATCCTCATATAGTTAATGAGTTAATTATGGACAATATGAATTTCAAATATATATAATATTGCACAATCATTTTTAAGGAGTTTGTAAATAATATTAAAGTTTATCAAATATATAATGTAGTTCTAAGGCAGTATGTAATTTACTTATACTGAATGCTTCTTATATATGTAAATAGAGGGATTTGAACTCAGGATTTTTCAATCTATCCATCCTCCATTCTATCTCAAGCAATCGATTCACATGACCACACATGCAAAATAAATACATGATCCCCAATACATGTATTTTGGGCAGAACCAGTATTCATCAGTTGAGTCAAATCATACCCCCCCCCATATATAATTAGTGCTCAGTTTATATTAAGATAGCAATTCCTCAAACTTTAATAGACAGGTTCCAATCATCTTACCACTTCAACTATTCAAACATCCATTTCTTTGAAAAACTGATAATGGAATGCTCAAAGCCCTTGTTGGATTTGATATTACAGTCATACCCATTTGGATATTATATCAATCTAACCCTTCATATTATCAGACCTAATGTCTACATGGATATGACTATATCAAATCCAACAAGAACATTGAGCATTCCATCATCAGTTTTTCAATGAAATGGATAATTGAATAGTTGGAAGGATGAGAAGATTAAAGCCTGTCCATTAAAGTTTGAGAAATTGCTATCAATATAAACTGAACATTGATTGTATATATGTGTGGGAGATTATGATCTGGTCCAACTGATGAGTGCTGGTTCTGCATGAAATATGTACATTACGAATCATGTCTTTTTTTCCAAATGTGCGAGGTCATGTGTATCGGTTGCTTGAGATAGAGTGGAGGACTAAAAAATCCTGAGTTCAAATCTCTCTATTTACAAATATGTAATGCAAAAAATATAAACATATTTGTGGATCAAGCAGGTAATTCATAATTTGGTATTTCCAAATAATCATTTACATAAACTTATAAAGAATGCCCATATTTTTTTATATCATTGACAATCTATTTTGTATCTTTTATCAGACAAAATAAATTGGCATTGATATAATAAAAGGTGAATTAGGAGTTTATTTAAATGATTCTTTAGGAATCTTAGTTGTGAATTATCTTAATAATATATTCATATTTGCATATATATGGAAAAAGGCAGTGACATTAACATAACGGTGCTTTTCTCACCTACTGGACGAGCCACCAGGTGATGCTGCAGAACCACCAAGAAACCTGTAATTGGTAAATTTCTATTCAAAAATCGGTAAAAATTGCTCAATTTGAGAAATACTACCCCCCCCCCCGAAACAAGAAATCAGTCAAAATCGCTGGTTAAATTTCAGCAATTTTGACCGATTTCTCATGGGGGGGGGGGTAGTATTTCTCAAATTGAGCGATTTTTACCGATTTTTGAATAGAAATTTATCAATTACAGGTTTCTTGGTGGTTCTGCAGCGTCACCTGGGGTGGGGGCTCATCCAGTAAGTGAGAAAACAACCGATTAAAGTCTATCTGGGATAACAATATTAAGACAATTTGTAGATTAGTAAATTATTATTAATAACATTTATTTAAATAAGTGATATCATCATTAATGTTGTGTGGGATTTATATGTTTATGGACTAAATCATGATTAAATATGAGGGATAAATAATGAATGGTAATCATAAGGTACTTGGGGGAATATGATAATCAGGATCAATTTGCCTTTTACTCATATCTTTAATTATTTGTTGGAAGTGTGATGGTATTAAACACAAGTTTTTGTACATTACAACATTAAATATTTTTAAAAACTTAAGATGTGACCATTAAAATTGTAATGGGAGTTTTTCCATGTTTTGAACTAGAATAAGCATTCAACTACGATATGCCTGGCAACTATAAATTAAAATTGATAGTCCAAGCTGAATCATGTAATCTAAAAATTAGTGTAAAATCAGACAAATGCAATCGTTATTTTTTAGGTCACATGGTTCAGCTTGGATAATCAATTTTAATTGATTATCTGATTACATTATAATTGAACATTTATTTATTCTAGTTTAATTCTTAAACAGTCATTGACTTCAACTTTGGTTGAAAGGGAACCAAACTAGAAGTCAATGAGTGTTGAAAAGAGTTAATAGAGATTTATTCTAGTTTAATGCATAGAAAATTCTCATTGTAATATCAATGTTCATATAAATTATAATTTATATATATGTGTGTGTATGCAATTTTTCAAAAGTTTAGATTTATTTTTTATATTTTTGAATGAACAGAGCTATGATTTTGGTGGACCTCACCAAAAGTGCATTCAGCTATGTCTAAGTTGCAAAAAGAAAAAAAAATGTTTTGCAGATATAATAAAATGCTTACAATCAAGTTACTATATGTACACAATGAGAATGACTAATATTTTATCACCAGTATATCTTAATAAATACCCAATTATGTATCAAAATATGTATACTGTCATGTTGGGTGCCTTTTTAGTTACATATACCTTCAACGACTAAGAATGATAGTGCTCATGAATTAATAAACATAAAGAAAAAAAGGATGGACTATCCTTAACTTCAAATTTGATGTTATTTAAGCAAATATTTGTTGATGTTGCCGGAAATAGAGAATTCAATTTATTTAAGTCATACTTTAAATACAGTGTATATCACTCTGAAGTCATATTAAAACAATTAATAAGAATAAAATAAAAAGTAAATGAAATAAAAATAATATATATATATGATTATATAAAGTATGGATTGATAAATATAGAATATAAAAACGATTAAAATGTATAATATATAAAAAGGTAATAATTATATAGAGAGGTATATAAAGATATATGGGGGTATATAAATAGTGATTATAAGATAGAATATATATAAAATGTAAAATTATATGTTCATGTATATTTGTATTGATGTATTTGGGTTGTGTTTATTATAGTTCTGAAGAAGATTGCTGGGACAATCGAAACTGTCAATAGTCGGTTGTAAAAAAAGCATTGTAAAAAGTAATAAAGAACATAAATGATATTAATATTACATTTTAAAGACTTTATAATTCTAAACTACAATTTTAAAGATATATATTACATTTTAAATATGGTTATTAAATAAATTAAACATTTTACTTTTTCAATGTCATCAACAAAGGTTTGCTTAAATAACATCAAAGTTGAAGTTAAATATGGTTCATCCTTTTTTTCTTTACATTTGTTAATGCATGAACATGGCCATTCTTAGCTGTCAGAGATTGTCTGCTTTCATTTAATTATTCATATATATATATATCATATTTTGTATTTAATATATGTATAAATAAAGTTACTTAAAATACTAAGTGATAAATTTCACAATATTTGACACTTTAAAAATTAAAAGCATTATTGAGGATCATTCTTTAATTAAATAATATATTTAATTTGCCATTGTTATGTATATATAATTGTGCTCTCTAGTGATGTGATCTACATTTTGAAATGGAAATTTTAAGTGTTTATAATAGTGTTATCCGTCAATGTGTTCAATCCAAAACAGTTCAAAGTATGACTAAATGTTTCAGTGTTGGAACTACTTACAAATGTTGTACATTCTAAAACAAAACAAGATAAAAAATTTACAAGTGCAATATTATTGATTATTCCATGATGTTTCATGATTTAACCATACAGGTAAACCATCTTGAACCATGTGATGAGGGATTGTGAGAGTATAGACTTGCTGATGGGAAACAAAAGAATTAGTCCAATGAATAGGAGTTACAGTTTCCTCAAGATTTTCGTAGTATGGTTCAGAAGGACTTAAATCCAAGGACTGTGGATTGATATTGTTTGGATTTTGCGGTGTGAGTTGTGTTGTGAGTGTAGCTATAGAAGGTAATGAAGTGTTGTAATCAGGTGAATGACTGCTAGTCTGCCATGCAGATGGAGAAGACGGTGACATTTCCCAGCTGTTAATGGAATTCTGAAGAACCTGTTCACAGTTGAGCTGCATTTGGACCTCTTGTAAGTGATCTTGAAGGTGAGTTACCAAAGGATCATCTGGAGGGAAATGTTCCTCTTCTAACAGAAATCTTATAACCTCCAACGCACATTCCCGGAAACCTGCCAATATGATTTCATTTGTATCCAAAGAGGATGCATGGTCTGAAATCCACGTCTCCTCACTACTGAAAGATGGGGTAACTTCCACTAAAACAAAAAAATAAAAAAAATTAATATATAGATATAGCATTAAATACAACTATTTATAAATAATAAATGCTCTAATAGTATATAATACACATTCCCACCTCAATATTGAACAATACAATAACAAGAAAATGAAATCACTTTCTTATCGATTCTCTTTGTATGAAAAAAAGATTGTCATGAATATTTAAGGCAGAAAATGTGAATATTAATCAATATATTTATTTATTGAAAGATATTTATCAAACAAATTGATTGCAGAGATCCCTACTGTTGTTTTCTCAGGTCTTAAGGTTATAGCCTTAATATATATTACTTAACAAAGTAAAGAAAATCCTTATTTTAACTTTGCAATAAACATTTTAAACGACCTATATATAATAAAGGAAATCATTATATGAATATAATAAATAATTATAACTTTAAATATATGTTATTGAAACAGAAGTTACTAAATTAATAGAACAATTTCAATGGTTTAAAACTATATAAAAAACTAAGCTTATTTTACATTAGAGATAAAAGATAGATTGGTATCATTCTATCATTTTGTAATTGTTAAGTTACATAAGTCAGTGGAAGATAGTTATTTCTATTTCAGTTATACATATATAACAATTAGAAATCAGTTAACACTTGGTTAATCCCAATATAAATAACAATCAGCAATCTCAAACTGTTGTCAAGGCAACATCCTTTTAGCAAATAAATATGAAATCCCTATATATGTAAACATAAGATACATATAAAAAATTAATATTTACTACCAATATATTGATTATATCAATTATTAATTGTATCAAATTAATATTTAATTACAGTCAGCATCTTACATAAAGAAAATAATATAAAATTAAATATAATCTTAATGCTTTTGAAAGAGTTAACTTATAATATATTGAGTCTTAAGAGTTGAAGCATTTTTAGTAAATTCATTATGAAATAAGATATTAAAAGTTATGCAATATCCAATTCCTCTATATTCAAACTAAGTATTATACTGTCACTGCCTACAATTCGAAGTTGGCTTTTATAAGAGATCTAATATTTATTTTGCTATCTAGAAATCACTTCACTGATATAAACATTCACACAAAATAATGTATGCTTATTTTCCTTGTATATAGATGTACATAAACCACATTTAAAAATTATACCACATTGCTTCATCATTCTATTCACACATCTCTACTCATTGTCTAACATACTTAGATATTTGAGTAAAAGCATGCTCTTTTAATTTATAAAAATGCATTGTGGATTTTCTTAAAAAGTTGTGAAATAGCAAAGTTTTTCTGCTGAATCCTAACAGAATTGGGGTCTCTGCTAACAACTGAACTCCTTACATTATAGATCCAGCATTTTTTCAAAAGTTTGCATAATCCCCATTTTAATAAGAGGTTACCCACTTTAGCAAGCATTTACTTTTCATAAAATCCAATTTATTATGAAAGGCATAAGAATTGAGCATATTCTGGAAAATTTAAATCTTGTAGAATTTCATTACTATTTGAACTTTATGTGGTAAGAGATTTAGTTTGAAATTTCATTGTGCAATCGATTGAAATAAAATTGATTTGTCAAACTATAGGGCCACAAGTAGATGTAATATTTTTAATCTATTGAATACATTTTGCATTACATTCAAATTTGCATATATTTGTTTGTTTATCTGTGTAACAAAATGGTTTCTTTTTTCTTTAAAATCTAAAGCCAAGAGCTAGGATTACGGTGCCTTCCATTGAAACTGCACTCAAATGTATGAAAATTTGAATTACATATGAAGGGGAAAAGCAATATTTCCATTAAACATTAATTTGCATAAGATTCATGAATATCAATTAATCAAATTGATATGAAGGTATAGAAAACGGAGAAGGTATTTTTTATGAAAGTAATTAGTCTTATTATTATAAAATAGTTCTTTTTTTAATGATAATATTATCATTATTGGATGCAAACAAAATGCTATCCCTCTTGATGTTCCTAAAAAAGGGATTTTGTCTACTCATAACACCAGGGAATCGTTTGCGTTTGCTTTCTTCTGCATAGTTTGAAATGCTTTACTGTTGATATAACCGTGATGGACTATTATTAATATCATTACACAACGATTCAGCTTAATACAGATATAGTTACTATACTTATAAACAAAGCAAATAAATCAATTATAGTTTGTTTTAAATAATTATATTTATAAAAGGCATACTCGTTATTGACGTTTTTTCAGGCGTTTAGTCTTAAGGTTATAGCTTTAATAAATATTACTTTAAGTTTTAAAGTAACGTTTTTTATCTTAAAAAAAAGTTTACTAAATCAATTTGATTTAGTAAGTTCTTTATTTCACAATTAATTAAATTAAGACTGTTATTAAAACGCTAACCATAAATAAAAAAAAACGGTTAGCTTGGTAGTTCATATAAAGTTCAAGCGCCGGAAGTAACAGAGGTTAAATCATGACCCATGAACCTTGATCTCTAAATATTAAAATAAATTAATGGAGAGCTTCCACCATTAATAATCTAGCTCTCATTTGATTATAGAACTTTACTGTATAAATTATACTAATCAATATTATTTGCAAAATATTTTATTAAATGAAAACAAATTCTTAAAATACTTGTCCTGTTTGAAAATGCCCGGTTACCCCCCCCCCCAACTTCCGCCATTACCATCACCACAATGCTAATCCCTTGGGAATATTCAATTACACCTTTGTTTTAGATGTAGTAAATAATTATTTTATTTTATTAAAAAAAAAAATCTAATCCTATTCTTTTATATTTTATTTTTAAAGACAATTTACTCAAAAAATTATTTTATAATTTTCGGAATAATGATGACATAAGCAGTGCACCTTTATTTTGTCTTGCGTTGTTAGCCGAGAGGTATCGCAGCCGCCATGCCAGCAAGTAGTTGGTTGCAGACGGTTGTGAGTTCGCGTCCCGGCCGATGACATGAAAAAAAAATATCAACACCGGGAGGGGGGTAAATGGGTATTCTAACAGCTTTATAAAATTATCACAGCATACAATTAGTTTTCTTAAATTTGCAAATAATTAATATCTACAATAATATGCATACCATTTGAAGTCCATTGAATTTTTAAATTTATGGTAGATAACTATAAAATAGAATGAAAATATATGAACTTTTTACTTTATTTGGGTATGGATTCTTTTATTTATTTATAAATATTTGAAAGGATTATGAGATTTTAAACAGAAAAAAAAAAGATTCATTAGAGGCTTTATTAAATTCTTCAACTTAGCAAAATACGCACAGATTAAGACAATCATTAACTATATAGTCTATTGTTTGTGTGTTGCAGTACATATACAGATTAAGAAAGTTATTAACAAGATAGTTCAAGAACAGTGGTCAACTCTCCATACAATAGCGCCATCCAGTGCAAGTCTTAGTAATTAATAGATGTAAGAAGGTTTGTGCATAAAATTCCTATCTAGTGCTTACTCATCCAGTATCCCTAGACTAATTACTAGCTTGTGGCTTTCATTAGTGAGGAGCATATGATCTGAGAGCTCTGCACCTAGATCTTAGGACCCAATGCAACCCTCTAGCATCTATTCAGTTAACTATAAATCTATGCTCAAGATGAAAATACAATATTTTCAATTCAAGTTCATTCACTTGTATAATCATAGAGACCTAAACCTAGTTCGGTATTTATATATTTTGATGTCTTTAATGGTACTACAGTATAGAGAATTAGCTAAACAGGCAAAACTCTCCATATAGTAGTGCAATCCTGCGCCAACCAGAGTAATCAATCGATGCCAGAAGGCTAGTGCATAAAATCCCTATCTAGTATCTACTCATCCAATATCCCCAGACTAGTTTCTGGCTTGTGACCATCAGTGAGGAGCCTTGGATCTGAGAGTACTGCACCTAGATCTTAGGATCTAATGCAACCCTCCAGCAGCCATCTTTTATCTCTACTTAACTACAAAACTATGAGAATGAAATTGAAAACACAATAATATTTTCAATCTAAGCTCAATAGCTCCTCACTGACGAAGGCCACAAGCCAGAAACTAGTCTGGGATATTGGATGAGTAGGCACTAGATAGGGATTTTATGCACAAGCTTTCTGGCATCCACTGATTACTCTGGTTGGCATAGGGTGGCACTATTATATGGAGAGTTTTGCCTGTTTAATAACAATTATCTGCTAGTATAAGAGATGGTGATCATGTGATGTTTAGAGATATAGCTATTGTTTTAACAGCTTATGTAAGCATAGGATGTTTTATATCAATTGTGACCATAGGATGATGGTGACTGGTTTAAAAAAAAAACAAAACAAATAATCCAAAATGTATAGTTGTTGAAGTGGGTTCACATCTATATAACTATACACGTGAATGAGTTTAGATTGAAAACATTATTGTATTTTCATCTTGGGCTCATAACTTTATAGTTAATTAAATAGGTAAAAGGTGATTGCTGCAGGTTGCATTAGATCCTAAGATCTGATCCAATGCTTCCCACAAAAGCCACAAATAGAAACTAGTCTGAGGATATTGGGTGAGTAGGCACTAGATAGAGATTTTATGCACAAACCTTCTTTGTAGACAATGGTTACTAAGGCTTGCACTAGGTGGCACTACTGTATGGAGAGTTTGTTACAGTTTTAACAGATTGTTGCAAATTGCAACATATGCATATATTGAACAATATGTGATTTATAATTTGTGTATTATAATATATGCATAAATTAAAACAGTAATTAACTATACCTTACACAGGCAGTGCATTGCAATATTTACACAGATTAAGATAATTCATGTATGTATATTGCAATATATGCACAAATTAAGGCAATTATTAATTATATAGTTCAAGGTTTGTGCTTGACCACAAAGTTTCAAAAAAATTTTGTTATTATTATTTTATTTGCAAAAAGCTATTCAAAGCAATAACAAAAAACTTGCAATTATATGTTGGACAACTAAAATTAATTATTAAATGTCTTTAGAAAAATTCAAACTTTTTCAACCTTTTCAAATACATTTAACTACTAGTAACGGACATATTGCTAGAAGAGATGATAATAGATGGACAATTGAAATTTTAAACCGGATTCCAAGAGATTGTAAAAGACCCAGAAAGAGGCCACATGTGAGATGGATGGATGAAATAAGAAAGTGTGCAGGGGTGATGTAGAGAAGAGAAGCTAAAGATAGGAAAAGACCGACTGAACTTGAAGAGACCTACATCCTGCAGTGGATTGATAATGGTTGATGATGATGGTGATGAACAGACACAGATTAATATATAATATATCCTTTTGAGTGGTATTTAGATGATAGAAATAGTTCAACATATAAGTAAAATGGTATTATCACAAGGTTTTAAACAATAACAACAGGAAACATCTATAAAATAGAAATATTTATAAAAACAAAATTTGCATAAATGTATTTTCTGTGTATTTGAATCTTTTCATTTTATTGGTTCAATTGGTAAAACATTTTAAAAAAACATTCAGACATATAACATTTATTTACAGAAGTTATTTCTTTTGATTTTCATGGTGTTTTTTGTAGCTTATCATCATAGTAACCTATATGGAAATCAAATATGATTTTACTTGTTAATTTCTTTTGACTGTAAGTTAAAACCCTTTGTGACCTATAGACACGCAATTACGCTTGAAAAATAAGTTTCCAATTTCGACCGCAATAGCGTGCAAACCGTATACGTCATAGTTACGCTTTTTTTTGCTTTCTCTCCGCCATTTTTCTATCTTTTTATACATCTAAAATTTTTTTCTGTGCGATGAAAATTAGATTTTTTATAGCAATTTTTGTAAAGTACATTATTAAAATTTTGTAAATTTTTTTTATCTTTCTAGATTTTATCAACGGATAAAAAAAATATACGGAGAAAACAATTATTTTCGCCGCTGAATGTAATTTTGATTCTGACGAACTTTTCTGTTGATGTGTTTGATTTTGAGGTTTCGTATTCCCCATTACCCGTAAGTATTCAACATTCATCATCATCATCTCCCACTGATATATAATAATTGCTTGTAATTCCTTTGGGTTATTTATTTTATTTTATTTACTGTTTTTATACATTTCATTGTAGATAAGTTTTTATTCATTTTATAGCATACTTTGCTATTATGGTTTGCTATGTAATAATGCATAATTTAGCTCACCCTTACCCTCATGATATTCCAATAATATAGTAATTATTTTTTACATGCATAACTTAGAATTTACTACATTTTTATTCGTTTCATTATAGATAACTTTTTATTCATTTGATAGCATACTTTGCTATTATGGTTTCCTATGTAATAATGCATAATTTAGCTCACCCTTACCCTCATGATATTCCAATAATGTAGTAATTATTTTTTACATGCATAACTTAGAATTTACTACATTTTTATTCGTTTCATTATAGATAACTTTTTATTCATTTGATAGCATACTTTGCTATTATGGTTTCCTATGTAATAATGCATAATTTAGCTCACCCTTACCCTCATGATATTCCAATAATGTAGTAATTATTTTTTACATGCATAACTTAGAATTTACTACATTTTTATTCATTTCATTGTAGATAACTTTTTATTCATTTTATAGCATACTTTGCAGATAAGTTTTTATTCATTTTATAGCATACTTTGCTATTATGGTTTGCTATGTAATAATGCATAATTTAGCTCACCCTTACCCTCATGATATTCCAATAATATAGTAATTATTTTTTACATGCATAACTTAGAATTTACTACATTTTTATTCGTTTCATTATAGATAACTTTTTATTCATTTGATAGCATACTTTGCTATTATGGTTTCCTATGTAATAATGCATAATTTAGCTCACCCTTACCCTCATGATATTCCAATAATGTAGTAATTATTTTTTACATGCATAACTTAGAATTTACTACATTTTTATTCGTTTCATTATAGATAACTTTTTATTCATTTGATAGCATACTTTGCTATTATGGTTTTCTATGTAATAATGCATAATTTAGCTCACTCTTACCCTCATGATATTCCAATAATGTAGTAATTATTTTTTACATGCATAACTTAGAATTTACTACATTTTTATTCGTTTCATTATAGATAACTTTTTATTCATTTGATAGCATACTTTGCTATTATGGTTTCCTATGTAATAATGCATAATTTAGCTCACCCTTACCCTCATGATATTCCAATAATGTAGTAATTATTTTTTACATGCATAACTTAGAATTTACTACGTTTTTATTCATTTCATTGTAGATAACTTTTTATTCATTTTATAGCATACTTTGCAGATAAGTTTTTATTCATTTTATAGCATACTTTGCTATTATGGTTTGCTATGTAATAATGCATAATTTAGCTCACCCTTACCCTCATGATATTCCAATAATATAGTAATTATTTTTTACATGCATAACTTAGAATTTACTACGTTTTTATTCATTTCATTGTAGATAACTTTTTATTCATTTTATAGCATACTTTGCTATCATGGTTTCCTATGTAATAATGCATAATTTAGCTCACCCTTACCCTCATGATATTCCAATAATGTAGTAATTATTTTTTACATGCATAACTTAGAATTTACTACATTTTTATTCGTTTCATTATAGATAACTTTTTATTCATTTGATAGCATACTTTGCTATTATGGTTTCCTATGTAATAATGCATAATTTAGCTCACCCTTACCCTCATGATATTCCAATAATGTAGTAATTATTTTTTACATGCATAACTTAGAATTTACTACATTTTTATTCATTTCATTATAGATAACTTTTTATTCATTTGATAGCATACTTTGCTATTATGGTTTCCTATGTAATAATGCATAATTTAGCTCACCCTTACCCTCATGATATTCCAATAATGTAGTAATTATTTTTTACATGCATAACTTAGAATTTACTACATTTTTATTCGTTTCATTATAGATAACTTTTTATTCATTTGATAGCATACTTTGCTATTATGGTTTCCTATGTAATAATGCATAATTTAGCTCACCCTTACCCTCATGATATTCCAATAATGTAGTAATTATTTTTTACATGCATAACTTAGAATTTACTACGTTTTTATTCATTTCATTGTAGATAACTTTTTATTCATTTTATAGCATACTTTGCAGATAAGTTTTTATTCATTTTATAGCATACTTTGCTATTATGGTTTGCTATGTAATAATGCATAATTTAGCTCACCCTTACCCTCATGATATTCCAATAATATAGTAATTATTTTTTACATGCATAACTTAGAATTTACTACGTTTTTATTCATTTCATTGTAGATAACTTTTTATTCATTTTATAGCATACTTTGCTATCATGGTTTCCTATGTAATAATGCATAATTTAGCTCACCCTTACCCTCATGATATTCCAATAATGTAGTAATTATTTTTTACATGCATAACTTAGAATTTACTACATTTTTATTCGTTTCATTATAGATAACTTTTTATTCATTTGATAGCATACTTTGCTATTATGGTTTCCTATGTAATAATGCATAATTTAGCTCACCCTTACCCTCATGATATTCCAATAATGTAGTAATTATTTTTTACATGCATAACTTAGAATTTACTATGTTTTTATTCATTTTATAGCATACTTTGCTATTATGGTTTCCTATGTAATAATGCATAATTTAGCTCACCCTTACCCTCATGATATTCCAATAATATAGTAATTATTTTTTACATGCATAACTTAGAATTTACTACGTTTTTATTCATTTCATTGTAGATAACTTTTTATTCATTTTATAGCATACTTTGCTATCATGGTTTCCTATGTAATAATGCATAATTTAGCTCACCCTTACCCTCATGATATTCCAATAATGTAGTAATTATTTTTTACATGCATAACTTAGAATTTACTACATTTTTATTCGTTTCATTATAGATAACTTTTTATTCATTTGATAGCATACTTTGCTATTATGGTTTCCTATGTAATAATGCATAATTTAGCTCACCCTTACCCTCATGATATTCCAATAATGTAGTAATTATTTTTTACATGCATAACTTAGAATTTACTACGTTTTTATTCATTTCATTGTAGATAACTTTTTATTCATTTTATAGCATACTTTGCTATTATGGTTTCCTATGTAATAATGCATAATTTAGCCCATGATTTTTCAATAATATAGTAATTATTTTTTATCCCCATAACTTACACTTTACTAAAGTTATTACTGTTATTTTTTTTTTGATCCACACTAAAACCTTGCATTTCTAATCTACACAAAACCTTGCATTTCTAATAGATATCCCGCATAGAGGGCCTAGAAAAACAACTGCTTGCAAAAATTGAACATATAGGGTGGTTAGTAAAAAAACGAAACTGAAATTGTCACATTCTCCACATTACACCAACAATCTGTAACTCAGGTAGGTCATGTTATATATTAATTTTTTCTGCATTTTATGATGAATGTGATGAAGCTGTCTATGAAATTGTCATTTTAGGCTATACCTTTCAAAATTGAGAGTTTGTGAACCAATGTAAAAATAAAGATTTTAAAAATGTGAAAAATATCATTTTTTTTTTAATTATTTTTTGTGGTAATGACTACTTTATCAGCTTTATAACATTCTTTCATATTTGCACTTTATAAAAATGTATATATATATATTTATTTATTGTAATAAATTAGACATTTTATTTAAAATTGTAGGTCCTGTAATTTTTTTTGGGAATTAAAAATGGCCGTTCCGGTCTCTATGGGTTATCATCATAGTAACCTATATGGAAATCAAATATGATTTTACTTGTTAATTTCTTTTGACTGTAATAAATGATCATTATTTCTCGGCTGATATACATTGGGATCAGTTGGTATGGTAATTAATCTGAGATATTAATGATCTAGTACCATTCCCATAAAGTTTATACCTATTCTCAATGCAGCACATTTTTACTGATCAATCACAAAAGAGCATCCAGAAAGCGGCATAGTTCTTATAATATAAGCAAGAACCAAAGTAGCATGGATATGCTTTAGTTTTAGACAAAAAACTAGACTTTCAAAAATCAATTCTTAAGTCTCTGAATTAGTTACAAGTTTTAAATAGATGACCTTAGGATTGATGCGTAATCTTAAAATTAAATCTGAAATTAGCTATTGGGAAAATCTTTATGGGGATGATGTAAGAGAAAAGTAAAATCTTAAAAGGGAGTTAGGACTTGTCAATTAAGTTACCAATATTTAAATCACTATTAGATCTATGTGCAACAGAATAATTCTCATAACAAAACTAAATTAATTCAGGATAACCAATACAATTTTAAATTTTATAAATAAGTAATCAAATGGTTTATTGATTCCAGAGTTCATATAAGTTCAAACATTGAAAATGACTTACCTTGGTTGTGATCCATAGATTTGGGTTCCAGGATCTGCTACTCTATCATTGTACTAAATCATGCAGAACAATTTAATGTTATACTGATTAGGAATTCATAAGATGTCGGGACATTGGAAGTGTCAGAGATAGACTGTAATACGGTGGTTCAGAGTCCATAACTCTACCACTCCACCAAACCACATAGAGCATTTAGATTTTACAATCACAGTGAAGAGATAGCAGATAAAACTTCACTTAATTTTAACTTATGGTTCCAACATGAAGATGTATTGAATCTCAGAAATCACAATATATCTTTCCATATTATTCTTTCCCAAGAATTTACAAATAGCATTACATTTGGAAGGGTCATTCAGGAGTTGCAATATTCCAATAAACCAGTAAGTATGGAATTGGACATTTGATCTTTTGTTATATGATGAAAAATATATAGGATGGATATAGTTTTTAATTTGATTTTAATTATAATAATTATGTTTTCAGAGAAAGTTACTGCAGTTCCCACTGGGAATTTTCAAAGTGCCAATTGTTGAGCCATTTCAATGTTAAACCATTAAGCATCACATGATCACCATATCTTATACTAGCACATAATTGTTTATAAACAAGGCAAAACTCTCCATACAGTAGTGCCACTCTGTGCCACCAGAATAATCAATGGATGATAGAAGGCTTGTGCATAAAATCCCTATCTAATGCCTAGGCATTAGATAGGGATTTTATGCACAAGCCTTCTGGCATCCATTGATTACTCTGGTGGCACAGAGTGGCACTACTGTATGGAGAGTTTTGCCTTGTTCATTTAAATGTTGAAATTGACTAAAGACTCAACAATTTTATGCATATTAGAAAAATATTACAAGATCAGAAAGATGACATCAAAAGATGAGATAATCTACACAAGTTAAATATCACTTGCAGAAGTCTTTGACATCCTTCACAAGCAAATTCACATAGAAAGAATCAACATGGCTAGTGATAGATCTGGGACATAGGTAAAAAACTTTATACAGTTTTATGATCACAGTGAAGAAATGTGATAATTATACAATAATACAATATATATAGTTGTGAAAATAGATTTAACAGCAATTGATAAAAATCTATGTTAAAAGAAAGTACCATCCATCAACCCAGAAGTCAAACCAACTTCCCACACCACAGATATATTAGAAATTACATCCTGTCAAGCAATTCATATAGCATTTGTTATAATTGAACATCAAATATACATTATTTCTAGGAAGTTGGTCTGACTTCTGTGTTGATGTATGGTTGTAATAGGATTGCAAACATGATATAACTCATTGTTGTTTCCTGTTCAGTTACATATAATCTGAGTTATTTACTTACTTAATAAGTCTGTGTTCTTAAGTAAAAAGATAATTTAATGCTTTATTGGGAGGTCATGTGACACTAAAACACTAGAGAATATTCGTTAGCTTTGAAATTTATTACTCTGTCATTGTATAAAATAGACAAATGTTTAGATGCTTAGGAGGTTATGTGATGCTCAAGAACCAAGTGAAGACTGAGTACCAGTACAGAAAACTTTATCTCTGGAATCCATCATTATGTCAATGCACAGAAATTCCTTTTGTTGAAAAAAAAGTAATACCAATACGGGATGGGGATCTGAGTGAATTACCATAAAATATATTTAATACCATTGACTATACACAGTTAAAGAAACAAAGGAGATATAATTAACTATAATTGCAAAATCCAAAACTCTTCTTTTTACTAGTATATTATTAGCCAGAAAAAAAATTAATTTAGAATTCTAAACAAATTATGCTGAAAGAGCCCTAAATTAATTATACGATGCTGTAATAGTAAATTTTGCCAGATAATAATGTATTAGTAAAAGAGAGGCATTATCTTATATTGCTATAAGAATGTATATCTATGCTATATGCTGTCAATGGTCAATAATACAAATACATATAACACGGAATTAAAATTTATTAATGCTATATCAATTTTGAAACTTTTTTTTTACGAGTATATTCAGATAAATTATTAGATAGTCAATACTGTTTTATGCTTTTTGTATTACTTATTTTAACTAAAACTATAAATTATACATTTTCTTTGCAACTTTCAACAATGCGTTTTATTCAAATGTTTCGGACAGTTTTGACTGTCCAGCAGTCTTCTTCAAAGTTCTAAAATGCAATATCATATATATTAGCTTTTGAAACATCAAAAACGATTGAAATAATTGCTAACAGAATATTTATATTCCACACAAGCTCACCAAAAGCATCCATATTTCATTAAAAATATACAGACTAAATTTATTTATTCTATAAATTATCTAGCAATAACACCCTTAAGAATAAAATAAAATGAAATTGTTTTAAAATTTAATTTCAACTTTTAAATAATTTTAGCAAATTTTATTTCTTCTTCTTTAATGTCTATGCATTGATTATTACCAAAGTTTAATAACTCTTTTCTTATATACTTTCTTCAATGCAAGCATATTGATACATAAATAATTTTATTTATTTTCTTACAGTTTTGACTACCTAACAGTCTTCATCAGGGCTAATAATATCTTTATTTATTTGTAGAAACAATATGTTTGCATTCAAGAAAGTGTATAAGAAAGAAATTATTAATTATAGAGTACATTTTATGTTGGTTGTTGAAGCAATATTTTTTTTGAAGGACCAGATAACAAATTTCAAGAGCCTTCACAGGACAATTTACTCACTAGAGGTGCTGTGATCAAATTACTTCAACTGGGCAAAAGTTTATAAAATTGAATGACAACTTAGTTTTTTTTGAATAGTTTTATGAAATTACAAAATAATTAAGAATTTTATGCTTAATTTTGATATATTTTGCTATCTATAAGTTTTCAGTAAAAAGTAATTCTCATTCCATTATGTCTTTTATAAAATGTTTAATTCATTCAACTGCAATCTATTTTTAATTTTAAAAAAATGTTATTTATCTTTAGAGGAAAAATAAGCTGATTTTTCTATACAAAAATGAAAATTTTACTCCCTTTGTGTTGGTATGTAGAGTTTTTTAAGTTTCATTTTCTGGTTGCCATAATTGAAAACGATTTTTTCCTTCATTTATTCATTATAATTACCATTTTCATTACAAGCAATAAAGCTATCATGAGCCAGATTAAAATAAAATCTCCAAATAGTTATTCATTTACCAAAACAGAAAAATCTTTTATGCAGAAACTAGTCTCAAAGAGATCGTCATCTACTGAAACAGAAAATTCTTTTACACAGAAAACTAAAATCTTCAAAGAGATTTTCATTTACCAAAACTGAAAATTCTTCTACGCAGAAAACTAAAATCTCCAAAAATGTCTTAATCTACCAAAACAAAATATTCTTCTATGCAGATAATTAAAATATCCAAAGGGGTCTTCATGTATCAAAACAGAAAATTCTTCTATGCAGAAAAATAAAATCTCCAAACAGGTCTTTATCTACCAAAACAGAAAATTCTTCTATACAGAAACTAAAATCTCATCTATTGAAAGAGAAAAGTCTTCTATGCAGAAAATTAAAATCTCCAAAGAGGTATTCATCTATCGAAACAAAAATTTGTTTTATGCACAAAACTAATATGAGGTACAATCCAAAAAAGATTTTATTTTCATTATATAATCATATAAATTTTGTTATAAATATATAATCATATATTACATGTAAAATAAAAGCACAGGCAAACAACATGTACATCAAGTCTCAACTTCACCACATCGCAAACATCCATCACAGCAAAACCTCAGACTATTCTTTCTCCTATGCATGCATTTTATGAACCCTCACTCATCAAAAGAACTAGAGATACCAAACTACTGAATCTTCATGCTCGTATTGGTAGCTTATGCAACTCTTATTTGAGCTGAGGACTGATATCTATCCACTTTTAATCTTTTATAAAAGAGCGAATGATATCATTGGGGAGATACTTTCAATTTGGGTTTTATACAATACCTCATCACAACTTGACCATATTACAATCATCTGAAACATGATAACTCAAATCACCCTCTCTGATTAGGCATGCATTTTGCAAACACCAATTTATATATTAATTATGATAGAACGCGTATCTATCTATTGTTGGCTGCCAATAAATATTATTGGATCTGATATAGTGAAAACTGAAGTCATAACAACACGACGGAATATCACACAGAATTATTTTCTGAATATGATTTTGCCTGTAAAGAATAAGTGTACCATATTACTGAACAGCTAATAATGATTTTAGACAGCCCTATTTTACTCATGTTTCTGGGAAGAAAGGTAAGAGCCTGTAAGTAATTATGAAACCATTCTTTATTATTGAAGTGCTTTTTATTAACACAAGAGAACATTACGCAGGCCACATGGGTTTTTTTTTCATATGTCATAGCATCGGCCGGGACGCGAACCCACACCCGTCTGCAACCAAATGCTTGCTTGCAAGGCGGGTGCGATGACCTCTCGGCTAACAACGCTCGACTGGCCACATGGTTTTAAGATTAAGAAATGATTAATGTTAACATTGAAGAATTGGTATTGCTAAACATATTTTATCGAACTTTTGTTTACTTTTATAATTAATTATATCCCCTATAATGCAGATTTCTATTTATTTGGGAAAAAGTGTTTATTAACAGATGTATGAAAGTTATTAATTTAAGTCGTTTATTTTATATATACGGCAGAAATTAATAAAACCAGATTTGCACCGACACAAACAATACAGTTACTTTATTTCACTTTATAATATATAAAATATTAGAATTATTTTAATATCCTTGGGCAAATTTGTTTATGACTTTCTTATTAATGCAGATATTTTGTAATCATGAAGAGTTTTTTTTTTACCTCTCGATATTCTTAGAACTTTTTTTACACATACATATTTTTTTGCTATTAGACTATAATTTATTATTTTTATATTATTAATTTTAAATCGTGGTTAGTATCGCTTGACTGATATGCCCACACGACATCTATCTCCTGCACTTTGACCTGGCGGGCACAAATACGCTGACTCGAAGTTAACTCACGTTCGATAAAATTATAAAAATGTATTTCTAATTATTGTTGTATAATAAAAGTAAAACTCGGCAGCTGGTACATAATTAGGGAGTCTGCTTTGGAGCGAAACTAGCGAGATGAGCTGACAAGAATTCGTTCGAGCGTTCCGCAGCATTGCTTCGAAATTTAATTTTTATGCTGTATACCCAGAGGTATATCCGCGGCCGGCATATGGAGAACAATACAATAACTACCCAGGGATTTATATACATAAAGACAAATTACAATTAGGGTTGTTGTCACTTATATAAACTTACACATAATTGATAAAATTTAAGAGACTAAATTATTAAAACTATATATTGCATTATTAATAATACAGTACGAATTGCATAAATATTAATACATGAAATAATTATACTTAGCTATTTGAAACTTTGGATTTTCATGCGACACACCCCCGCTTATATATATGTTTCAATAAGGATTATCTTTTTTTTTTTTTTTAGGTAACTGGTTAATAGCCAATCTATGAAAAAGTGGTCAGTAAATAGGTTTTTATCTATTTTTAGCTAGATAATAAACATGGAAGAACATTATACAAATCTATATCACATAACAATTACAAGAACGGTAAGAAATTTTTTTCTATAGGAGCTGCTGCAAAGGTTTTTGCCTTTCTTGCATTGAGCTATTAAATACTATTTTACTTTATAAGCAGATATAGTAAAACAATTCTGAACACTAATTGCAAAGCAAAGATCTCTTCAGCATCCTTATAAATGAAACAATTCCTCACCAACTAGTTGGTTACGAATATTAATTATATGGATGGATAGATAGCTTGGTTGGCTAGGGATTGTTTTTTTTTTTTTAAAAAAAAAAAAAGTCTAAGCTATATTGATTTTCACACATAAGGGCAAAATTAATTAGTAGTCTCTTAAAAATATATCTCTTATTGCCTCTTTTGTTTTTGATAGGAGTCTTTTTTTTTTTTATATCTCACCTCTATCCACTTTCTCTTATTCTTGCTCTATTAAATTTCCTTTTCTTTTACTGTTTTCAGTCTCCAGGAATGATAAAGAGGTTAGTTTTCTTGAGTCTCTCATGCCATTGGATATCTTTCAATGAATTTATATTTGCACAACATTATTTCGATCTTATAGTTACATAATACTCATTCTGATTAATAATATATAACGAAATTATTTATGAGTAGATAAGACTAGACAGGCCATTAGACACGGGTTTTCTGAATTGTTACATCTAACCTAAAATTATGGAGTATGAAGGAGTGCAATAGAATATTTCACATGACAAAACTATGTTGTCAAGGGTTACAGAATGAGATGGTGAAGTCTGAGTATGTAAGATATACGAAGTTATTAGTATTGGAAAAAATAATGATAAAACAGAACTGGCAGACCAGGAGTTTTTCTTAGTTATGAGCTTCTATAAAGCAGTACAATCAATAAGGTAAGTTGAAATTTGATTTGGGAAAGAAGTTTCATTCAGCAAATGATTGTTTAGAAAACCTGATTTAGGGATTTCTTTAACTACTGCAAATATGGAAGAATGAATGCTCATTTAAGTGGCAAAGATAGATGGAATATTAATGATAATCACAGCGTCAAGCAGGACATTTTTATAGTAATAAATATAAGTATTTCACTTTTTCTTTAAATATATATATATATCCGATGTGCACATTTTTGTCTGACATGGTCTTTTCAAGGTCTCGGATTTGACTAGAACTTGTAAGTAAAAAGGCAAGATGATATACAAGATCTTAATGAGACTATCTTTTAAAGGAAGATTTTAATTAATCAGTTAGATAGCTGTAATATTTTTTAGAAGGAATAATCTACAATTAAAAAAAGAGTGAATGATGGCAAATTTACTACGAGGTCTAATTTTCGATCTTCTACTCTTTCACATTTTTACATCTATTACTGAAAAACTAATGTTGCTAAAAATAGTTTTTTTAAAAAATACAGGCATACTTCATATATCTGAAGTTTAATTGTAATTATAGGGGATTTGAACACAGTATTTCAAGCTCCCTTCAAGTATCCACTCTATCTCAAACCACCAACACACATGACCACACACACATGAAAAAGATAAATGATCACCAATATACATATTTTGTGCTGAACCAGTACTCATCCAGATCACTATCTCCCACACATGCACACACACACACACATATGTATATATATATAATTAGAGGGCATTCCATCACCAGATTCTCTAATGGTATGGATGGCTGAAGAGTTGGAGGGTGGAGTAGATTGAAGTCTGTCCATTAAAGTTTGAAGATTTGCTCTCTTAATCTAAACCAAACACTGATTATATATATATGTGTGGAAGATGATGATCTTGACCAACTGATGAGTGCTGGTTCAGAATGAAATACTTATATTGGTTGATCATTTACCTTTTTCACATGTGTGGTCTTGTGTGTCAGTGGTATGAGATAGAGTTGATAGCTGAAGGGACTTGCAAGTATGTTCAAATTCTATAATTAAAAATTAGTTCGTGCAATGGTGACTTGTGCCAATTTTATCATTGTTTAGGAGTCAACATAACATTTTCATATATATATGAATTTTGTAGTATTGGAAATTATTATTTTTAATTACCAATATAAACGCTTGGGATTAAATAAAATTAAAAAACATTTTTTTAATCATACATTTTTCTGATAACATTGAATCAAATATTGACTCCATATTCATTTAATTGTTCATTGATTTGTTAAATTTTATATGAGCTCAAAGTGAATAAGTTTTTTTAAGGTATAATACTTCCTAGTCTATTAATATAGCCAAAATGATGGACTTTGATATTACATATACTGATATATAGAGTGGCATATCAATAAATATAAGATATTTCATTGGATAATTAAATTTTATAGTATAATTCATACAGAATTAAAATTCCTATTATATTAGTCATGTAAAGAGGTCATTAATTTTTGTAATATATATCTAAATATTTATATGCTATAACAAATTGTATTGAAATGTTAGGAAAAAACAAACTATTATCAACTATGAATAACTGCTATCCTTGGACATAAGATTCTAAAGCCTAATAACTCAATCTGCCTTTGGACAGATTACATTATATAATATTGTAACGTTTTTCGTTTTGCTAGACCTTTACACGGTAATATAAACTGCGCGTGAGTTGATCAAGCTATGTCAAAAAAGAAGAAAGTTGTATTTCTATTCTAAAAACACAGCTATTTTTCCTGATCAACTTCAGCCTATTAATTGTTACGAATTGTGCTATTGACAAAATCAACTTTTAATTTTATTTAATATGGGCACCAGAATTCCTAAGAATCCGCTGAAATATGTCGCCAGCACCTCTCGCAAGTTGTAAAACAAAAAAAAATAGGATTTTTATTATATTTTTTTTTTAAGGGGCGGTAATTCTACCGTAATGAGAATTAATGATTTTTACGATTATTAGTCCTGGGCGTATTGAAACATATTGGCAAAGGTAACTTACGTTTAAATCTTATTACACTAAAAATAAATTTAATAATAAAAAAAATAATAACTATTATTAATAACGCACAAATGAGAATTGATATTAGAAATATTTTTAATTTTGACAAACTAAAATACTTCATGTTAAGTAGCTAATTAATACCTTGGAGAGAACACATTTAATTCAGGTGGGAAATATCCAGAAAATATAAATATCGTTAAAATAAACAAAAAGTTCTTGGTTAAATAAGAGTCTCTCATATAGAAAAATTAAAGTCACTATCGGGATTCTTTTATGCGTATATTTTTACGAGTAGTTTTAAATAGTTAACTTTGTCACAATCAGGATAATTATTCTTACCGGTAAGTTTCATGAATTCAGTAGTAGATAACTATGCATAGTTTTTTGGTTATAATGAGCTCGGCCTTTTGGTTATTGTTTGATCTTGTGGTCCATTTCCCCAGTCAGTCACGAAGGCTTTTCCTGGTGTACATCATTAGGTCCGATGTCTTCAGAAGCTCCGGTTCACTGCGACATGCCGAATTCCTTCAGCGAAGACGATCTTGGATATATTAATGTTATCCAAGACCAACTAGAGAAACAAAACGAACAAGACGTTCCTTCAACCGGATCCCTCCTTTTATATCCAGTTTTCAGGACTTCTCGCATGCTAGTACCATGCCTTTTTAATCTTATCCAGTCTTTATAAAGTTTATGTAATAAAGTCTTTATTTTCTTCAAGTTTTCGGCCATCTTTAATTAATTTGAGTATTTCTACTTTCAGCTTATCTTTTTTTACTTTCTTTTGGAAGTCTTTTGTTCTCTCCAATTACTGTTATTACTAATCACATAAAAAAAAGAAAGAAGAATAATTCAACCCTCGTACGTTTTTTTTTTTTAAAAAAAAATTACTCAACAAAATTTTAAATCCACTTTTATCTTTTAGTTTTTTTTTTACCCAATGCCAATATATTTGTAACGTATATAAATAAACGTTACAATACCACCAGTGCCAGGAGATGAGAATAAAATAGGGGTTTACACTAATTTCATTCTTAAGTTTTTAAATTCATATTCGTATTTTTTTTTTCTGTAGTAGTGTGCTGATATATTGTGTAGACTCATTCACAAGCGACGTTCGGCTTTAACGCCCACTTTTAGGTCTAACACGGCGGGAATGGAAAATATTTCAACATTCATCTGTGTCCTATCCGCTTTAGTGTAATATTAACGATAAGAAGCCCAAGTTATAGCACAAACGAGCGTTGCTCATCGTTCTGAGTCTTACAGGCTCGTGGCAACTTGGTCCAACTTGATCCGCCTTCCCTTTATTGGGATCTCTGCTAGAAATAGTCTGAGAGCATTTAAAGACGGTCTTATGTTCATATACTGGGATAAGGACTGGGGCTATGTTATTCCCCTCTTCAGTAACCGCCTACCGGTCAAATACTTGTGACTTATGTCTACATCAGCCACGATCGTGTTTTTAGACATATATAAAAATATACATATATATTTTTTCTTTCTGGAAGTCATATTAAAAAATATCTTCTTTCATATTTTAATAATCAGGGTTTAATTAGTTAGTTTTTTTTTTATAATTTTTTCTTTTTCAAAAAAATCATAATTTATTTTCCGGCTGTGAGTTTCTTTGAGTCATCATTGTAATGTACTTTATCATTACAACTCATCTCAGGTTGTAGTTGTTAAATCGAAGCCCAAGTTGGGTCGCCATTGTAACATTTTTCGTTTTGCTAGGCCTTTACACGCTAATATAAACTGCGCGTGAGTTGATCAAGCTATGTCAAAAAAGAAGAAAGTTGTATTTCTATTCTAAAAACACAGCTATTTTTCCTGATCAACTTCAGCCTATTAATTGTTACGATTGTGCTATTGACAAAATCAACTTTTAATTTTATTTAATATGGGCGCAGAATTCTAAGAATCCGCTGAAATATGTCGCCAGCACCTCTCGCAAGTTGTAAAACAAAAAAATAAAAAGATTTTTATTATATTTTTTTTTAAGGGGTGGTAATTCTACCGTAATGAGAATTAATGATTTTTATGATTATTAGTCCTGGGTATTGAAACATATTGGCAAAGGTAACTTACGTTTAAATCTTATTACACTAAAAATAAATTTAATAATAAAAAATAATAACTATTATTAATAACGCACAAATGAGAATTGATATTAGAAATATTTTAATTTTGACAAACTAAAATACTTCATGTTAAGTAGCTAATTAATACCTTGGAGAGAACACATTTAATTCAGGTGGGAAATATCCAGAAAATATAAATATCAGTTAAAATAAACAAAAGTTCTGGTTAAATAAGAGCTCTCATATGAAAAATTAAAGCACTATCGGGATTCTTTTATACGTATATTTTTACGAGTAGTTTTAAATAGTTAACTTTGTCACAATCAGGATAATTATTCTTACCGGTAAGTTTCATGAATTCAGTAGTAGATAACTATGCATAGTTTTTTGGTTATAATGAGCTCGGCCTTTTGGTTATTGCTTGACTTGTGGTCCATTTCCCAGTCGGTCACGAGGCTTTTCCTGGTGTACATCATTAGGTCCGATGTCTTCAGAAGCTCCGGTTCACTGCGACATGCCGAATCCTTCGCGAAGGCGACTTGGATATATCAATGTTATCCAAGACCAACTAGAGAAACAAAACGAACAAGCGTTCCTTCAACCGGATCCCTCCTTTTATATCCGTTTTCAGGACTTCGCTGCTAGTACTATGCCTTTTTAACTTATCCGTCTTTATAAATTTTATGTAATAAAGTCTTTATTTTCTTCAAGTTTTCGGCCATCTTTAATTAATTTGAGTATTTCTACTTTCAGCTTATCTTTTTTTACTTTCTTTTGGAAGTCTTTTGTTCTCTCCAATTACTGTTATTACTAATCACATAAAAAAAAGAAAGAAGAATAATTCAACCCTCGTACGTTTTTTTTTTTTAAAAAAAAATTACTCAACAAAATTTTAAATCCACTTTTATCTTTTAGTTTTTTTTTTACCCAATGCCAATATATTTGTAACGTATATAAATAAACGTTACAATATATATATTCATACATTGGACCAATTATAGAATAAATATAAAAAAGGAAGAACACATTATGGCAGTTAGAGAAAAATCTCATTCATCAGCCATTTATTCAGACATTAAATTAAGTAATCATGACATCAATATTAATAAAACACATATTCTGATAAAAATTGAACAATATAACCAGAGATTGCTAAAGGAAGCTATAGAGATTTTTAAAAGACGTACGAGCATAAATTAAAAGTATGAATGAAAGAAAATTACCAATATTTGGAAAAAGCTATGAGGAAAAAATATCGATTTTAAATCTCACCACACATATTCTTATGAATTGAGAAAGAAGAAACTCTGAGGAAAGTACTTGTTATTGTATTGAAACATGAGCTATTTAGCTATTATATTTGTATTATATGGAAGCTCCCAGAAATAATACTATGAATTCATTTATCCATGAGAATATTAGAATATATATATATAAATATCTTGAGACTGCCATAACTATTATATTAATATAAAAAAAATACTAAATCAGAGTTTAAATACATTTATTGAATTATTATCACTAAGTATACTTTAGATGCTTCACATCATATTCATGATTATTCTGCTGAAAAACACACTTTTTTGCTGATGATACTATTTGTTCTTTGGTTCATTAAGTATTCATTTTTGTAATGAACCATGCCTATTTGATTTTGTGTTTGTGATAATTTCTCTCTTTGTACATTACTTTAATACATCTTAGATCAAAGCTATGGTTGGGTTCCTTTTCATGATTGTAAGAGACCGATGTATTAGTGGCATCTGGTTTTGTCTGTGACTTTCTATACATCATAGAATGCTGCACCATTCTTGGTGAGGTGAAGGCAAACCTTAAAACAAGAATGCAGCATTCCATGATGTACAGAAAATCACAGACAAAAATCTGATGTCACCAATACATCCATCTTTTACAATACTCTGGCTTGCACTGAATGAAGCTACTGTATGGAGAGTTTTGACTCTGTGAAAAATAGCTTGTGTAAGCATAAAAAATTGGTGATCATATGATGTTTGATGGTTTCATAATTTAATTCATTATCTTACTATCTATATTTATAATCTGAACAAGCTATTTGTAATTATTAACTTTTTCTAATTCAACCATTTTATATTTTCTTCAGAGAAAATTCATAACATTATTTAGTATATATATTGCTTACAATAACTCCTTTCATATACACTTCAATGCAAATTTTTTTTTAATGATTTCTTTATTTACCTGACAGTTTCGACTGTCCTGCAGTCTTCATCAGAGTGATCTTAATTTTGAAACTGTCAGGAAATTAAAGTAATCATTAAAATTTTTTTTTGCATTAAAGTGTATATGAGGGGAGTTATTGTAAGCAATATATATATATGAATATATGAAGAAATGCAAAGAAAGTAAAAGGAAAAAAATAATAACATTATTTAGTCTTAAACTAAACATCACATGATCACCATCTCATACTAGCACATAATTGTTATTAAACAAAACAAAGCAAAACTCTCCATACAGTAGTGCCATCTTGTGCCAACAAGAGCAATCAATGGATGCCAGAAGACTTGTGCATAAAATCCCTATCTAGTGCCTACTCCTCCAATATCCCATACTAGTTTCTGGCTTGTGGCCATCATCAGTGAGGAGCCTTGGAACTAGTATGGGGATATTGGAAGAGTAGGCACTAGATAGGGATTTTATGCACAAGCCTTCTGGCATCCATTGATTGCTCTTGTTGGCACAAGATATACTGCTTATAAATCACCAGTAAAAAGTTTTAGAGATAAAAAAATCACTTGTATACTCTTAGCAATGTTAAACTTATCGATGTATTAACAAACTCCACTTCTCTCTCTTTTCATTTTTCATATAAATAAAAATACAATAAAAGACCAATGACCCCCAAGATGCATTTCATGCAGAACCGGCACTCATCAGTTGGCCCAGATCACCATCTCCCATATATATCTTTATTATATGAAGTGTATGTATGGCGATTTTTAGTATCACTATATAATCTAATCATACATTCTGATAAATATTCTTCAAAAAGTGGCAATATTCTGGATTTATATATTGATAGTTTAAAACTTTATCTTTTTCATGATGTACAAATCCAAAGCATAATGACACTTCATACTCATTTGTCTTTTCTATAACTTATCATAGTACTTGAATGAGATATTAGTGTGTTACATTTTAAAATTAAGATTATTTTTATTAGTGTGAGTCCTAAGTTCTCTGTAGATGAATTGTAATGACTTTAGTAAAGTTTTGTATAGAACTTACAGAAGATTATAATGTGTAAAAAGTAGGATGAAAAGTAAAAAAAAAGCGACTAATAATAGGTTATACAGATTCAGTCATTACAATAGCGAATATACAGTTGAAAAATTTGTGGATCAAAAAATGATACGATTTAGTCCAATTTAAGTTAACAGTCAAAACTAATATATATATATAAGAAAATGAGATAATGAGAAGTTTGACCTTTTATTTTAAAAATTAATGTCTTATGCTGTGGCTAGTATTTCTATTACCTATGGTACCAATTGCACAAGTATTAATCTCAATATATTACTATAAATTAAGTGTATCAGTGTTGACAATGTTTAAAAAAATCAATAAATTTAAAATATAGGCAAAACTCTCCATACAGTAGTGCCACTCGGGGCAAGCCTGTTTTAATAACAGTTATGAGCAAGCATAAAAAATGGTGATCATGTGGTGTTTAGTGGTTTAAATTTAAAATACCTTTAAAATAACTGAAATTGTTCTCTGGTAAATGCACCTGTTGTCAACATGCTTCTACTATTACATACCTCTTGTGGGGACTCTTTTGCATCAACCTTCCAAATTACATTACTGTGTGAAATTGTGGTGCCACATAGCACATTTTTTTGCAACGTGCATTTTGCGTTATTGTCAATTTTTTGTAATGGCTGAGAAGTTGAAATAATATGAAATTCTGTTTTCTTTTAGAGAAAATGGCAGAGGAAACAGGTCTAATGCTTGACACTGATTAAAAGAAAGCTGTCCTAGGAAATACACAAGTTTATGAATGATTTAATGAAATTGTCAAATTTTCCATGTCTCAAAAAAGGGTGGCAAGTGAAATCCACCATCAAGATAATGATGATATATATATTTATTGATACACAAGGCATTTTTGTCACAAAATTAGTTCTTATTGGTTAGATATCTTATCTACAAGTTCTGAAATATTTGTGTGAGTAGCAAAATATAAATGTCCCATTTTGTGGCAAAGTGAGGATTGCAAACTTCACGATAATTCCATTGCAAGCAATCTTGAGTGTGAAACAATTTTTAATTAAATTCAACATGATCCAGCTTATCTATCAGTTATATTCACATGACCTTTAACCATGTGACTGCTTTTTATTCTCTGGAATGAAAAAATGCCTCAAAATTATTATTTTTTGCTGATTTAGAAGTGGTGAGGAAAAAACCCAACGTAGAGTTGTTAAAAGGCTTCACTTTGGAAATGTTTCTGGACTACTTCACAAAGTTAAAAACATGTTTAGACTGGTGTATTGTATTAAGTAGACAGTGATTTGCAGGAGATTAAATTTGTAACACTTAAAAATAAATAAATAATTTATTATAAAATTCCTGTTATTTTTGGGTCATGTAATCTAATGTTTCAGACAACTCTCTATATAAGAAAATGATATAATAAGAACAGATAGCTGGTCTGATCTTTTCTTGTAAAAATTTTACTCTTATTCTGTGGCTAGAGAGGATTTTAATTAAGTTTTATATCACTTGCACGAGTCTTAATTTTCATGTATTACAATATAATATATATTTCACATTAATATTTACAATGGCAGAGTATGGTTAATGTAATTATATATATATACGGAAATATTTTTAAGGTGCAGAGATTATCCATTTATAAGTAAGTTAATTAGAAAGTGCTTAACCTAGAACAAGCTGCCCCAAGCCATGAGCTAATGTAAAACTGACAGGTTGACTGCATTTAAAAGGAGAATCCTTTTATATATTCCAAATAGTAATGTACTGCAATAGTAGTAGATTATTGCATCATGTCTATTGACTGGGTTTAAATTGGAGCAATTGTGTATAATAGTTTTTTTTAAATGGTTGGCTCACATACAACTTGACTTATCATCTAATATTGATTGTTCAGTGGGTATTTAGCTATTCTTAATTAGATGGTTAAGTAACAGTGAAACACTCAAATTTTTACCATCCACGTGGCCTCAGCCTGGTGAATAATTTCTCTTCTTCACTGTTCTTTTAGAAGGCACAATTAGAGAAACACTTGCCTTGTAGTGGCTTATTTCAAAAAAAATTTTTTCTATATTATAAATAATGCATTGAGAGAATATTTGTAGTCTCAAGTTAGGTAACAGATACAACCATATAGCAGCAAAATGCAGCATTAATATTGAAGTTTATTAATTATTTTAAATGTAAGTGGGATTCGAACTCAGACTTTCACATGACCCATAACTCTCAGTGCCATCTTATATTGCTGACCCAAAGATAAATAATCACCAATATACATATTTCGTGATAAACCGGCACTCATCAGTTGGTCCAGATTACCATCTCCACACAAATATACAATCAGTATTCAGCTTTATATTGTTGATTATTTATCTTTTCAACATGTGTGTGATCAGGTGGGTCAGCAATATAAGATGGCACTGAGAGTTGTGGTTCGTGTGAAAGTCTGAGTTCAAATCCCACATATATTACATATAAATGCAGATGTTAATCCTGTACAATGTCTTAAATATAAGTGTAAATAATGTCATAAGAACTAATACCATAGCTATTATTTCCAACTGATTTCAACTTGAACAAACATTCTACAAACCAATGGGAAAAAAAAATACACGCAAGCAATAATAATTCTTTTTTTATCTAAAAAGGACAGGAATATTAATTATCTACAGTGCTTTACAGTTTTCAAGCAATGATGTAAGATTGTAGAGTCCAATCTAATATATAAATACAAGCAATACTATATTTATGTAGGACATAGAAGCACTAGCCTAGTGAATGAGAATGTTTTAGTTGAAATCAATTGATACTAGAAATTGCTACATCTCTTTTTTTAAAATCATTTTACATATAAATATGCGTATTTGTATTTATATTCAATACAATAATTAATTAAAGAATTAACTACAACTTACAATTAATATGTGTAAAACTATACAGGATTTCTCATCATCATCAGAAATAATAAATGCAGTGTCTATAAGTGAATGATCATTTCTTTTCATTACGTCAGATTGCTGAGCAAATGGAAATTAAAACCACACTATTCTTGAAGATGTCCATGTCCTATCTCATCACCCCTCCCCCTTTATTTGTGCCTTGTACAATGCCAAAAATTCAATTTTTAATTATTATGATTATTTATTCTACTCATATGGTTAAACAATAGTAACTTCCTATTTACAAAATTCTTCAAGAAAATTGTTCTTCAATTCACTTTTTATATGCATCTTTCAACTTTTTAATAACTTTCTGCCAAGATTTTTTCAGTGAAATTTTTATTAGTTTTCTACTTATGTGTGTATACATCAAAGAAGTCATGACAGAGATGTAGCACATTTGCCTGGAATGCCTACAACCTAGGGTTCAAATCCAAGTCAAATAAAAATGGCTTAAAATTTAGCCGATAATCAATTAGCTATCAAACTAATATTAATTAATAAAAGGATATCTAACTATTCTTAGATAGAAAATAAAACAAAAATGGAAAAATGCTCAGATCTTCATGCAAATGCTCAGATCTTCATCCAAAAAACAGTAAATCTAGTTGGTATTATCTGATTCTTCACAATTTCTCTACGAAAAGTTATTAGAAAGGCCTTTGACATCTTCAATAGATTTTATCTTTTTAAATCTATCTACTTCATATCCGTCCGTCCATCCATCCATCCATCCATCCATCCATCCACCCACCCACCCACCCACCCACCCACCCACCTACCTACCTACCTACCTACATCCATCCATCCATCCATCCATCTATCCATCCATCTATCTATCTATCTATCTATCTATCTATCTATCTATCTATCTATCTATCTATCTATCTATCTATCTATCTATCTATCTATCTATCTATCTATCTATCTATCTATCTATCTATCTATCTATCTACCTACCTACCTACCTACCTACCTACCTACCTACCTACCTATCTATCTATCTATCTATCTATCTATCTATCTATCTATCTATCTATCTATCTATCTATCTATCTATCTATCTATCTATAATATTGTAAAATACCTTAAACGAAATACTTAAGAGATGAGTTTATAAGATAAGAAGGCTTCCTAGAGTGATATAGAGAATAAAGCTATAGATAGGAGAAAGAAGGATTAATCCTGAAAATACCATCTTGCAAATAGATTGAAAATGATGATACTATATGAATATTACTAATCATGGTAAAATATTGCTTCATCTTAATAACCGTAGATTGAAAATGATATCATACGAAGAATATTACTAATTATGATAAAATATTGTTTCATCATAAAACCAATAACGTATATGCATAACATGCATACACGTAGCAATTTCAGATTCCTTATGATCATTAATACATTTATCATTCTCATCAAACTATTAAAAGTTTAAAACAATCAAAGAATGATTTATATATGTCTGTTAATTTTAATTAATTTGAAGGTTAGGTTTAGATTTTTTTATGAATTTCATAATTTTACGTAATTCTTTTTGTTTGTTATATATATGTTAACAACATCAGGCTTGAATTAAAATAATGCCATTAGTGGTAACCAAACCATAATAAATGGCAAGCACTCTAAATATTTCGACAAACATATTAGATACATATTAACGTATACATTATAACTTGTATTTAAATTCTGAAATCGACAAAAAGAATGTCAAGACGTTGACAAATAATGTTAAACAACAACTAGTGATTAGGACGTATCATCGCTTGCTTGTTTTACCTCATTGCCTAGATGACTTTCCCTGCCTTCAGCAAAAAAATTTAAAATGTGCATTTTAATAAAATAATTATTTTTGCTTAAAGTTTAATTTTATACAAATTTATAGTTTAGATTAAAAAAGTTAATTTAATTTATAATTTAAAATTTTGGAATTTATTTTGAAAAATTTTCAACTAAGAAATATTTTTAAGATTTGATAAGTTGCTTTTGGTAAAATTAAAGTAGTTAAGATTTTACTTCATTAACGCTTAAATAAATTAAAGTGTAGTTTACAAGAACAGACTATCGGAATATGAAAGCTCAGAAATAATTGTAAGTTCAATATTTATCAACAAGACTAATAACTTCTGTTATTAATTGTTAATTTCCGGTGTGACGTAAAAACTGATAAAAAATAATACACTAGTAGTTTTGTTTAATTATATCGTACTTTTTTATTTTATCGTTATAAAAGATAATTAATGTACACGTTGTTATTTCTAAGATTCAGGTGTTAAACTCCACGAGTCTGTTAGATAACTATTTAAATAATGGTGTCAATTTTGTTTTTGTAGTCATTCATATTTAAGAAAAATTGAAAACATTTGTTTTAACACAATAAATAATGAAATCGGAATAAAACATATCTGATTAACTAACCTGATTAATTGATCCTGATTATCACACTCTCTCAAATGTCTTCATTACCATTCCATATATATATATATGATGGATAATGAAATTATCTTCAAATATTAAGGTTAATCGCAAATAATAAGAAATACCCAACTAAAAATACCTTCTGCTGGTCCTCTAGATGAAGCTTGATAGCTGGTGGTCAAATAAAATGTCGAGAAAACATTTTTTGCTTTGAACTTCCCTAACAACTCAGGTATGGGGGGGGGGGCAGGATATTACAGCCAGGCATTATTATTCAATTTAGTTGGCATCAAGACATAATCTGACCATTTCCTTTTTAGCACCACCAATGGATTACAGTATGGTGATAGCATTTTGAAATGACCTCCCATTCCATCACTTGACATTTGTTTTTGAACCTCCACCCTGTACTAATGCAGGACAGGGTGAGAACGGGATTGCAATGGATTATCCTGATTTAACTTAATTTGCTGTTCAAAATGCTGGATGATTCTGGGCACATCTGAAAAGACATGGTTATACTTTTCAAGCATCTGCTTGAGCATTTCCTTCCCATTTACATTTTCCATTACTAATCTTTATGTTTTCCTCTATAATCCCCTTTACTTTCTCTTCCTCCACTTGTAGCATCCCCATTGAACTATATTTTGGTGTTGTAAACTTTACTGCCTCCTTCTCACATATGACCTGTTCTGTCCCAAAATCGATGGCGCATTTGTATTTATGCAAAAAGTCTGAACCTATCAGAGTGTTGTGTATCAGACCCTTCATGATCAAGAGTATATGAGAGAATGGTTTTTCACTTTATTTGCAACTCTACCCATACTTGTTTAGATTCAACTTTCGCTTTTCTGTTATTTGCCATCTGTGTCAGGACTGGATTTATTAGTAGAATCTGAATGCTAGGCTATTTGCTTATAATACAGAAATACATTAAGACTACATCAAAATTTGATTACCAAAGTCTACTAACGCTTTGACTTCCATCTGAGTGATGGTTATCCATACTAGGGCAAGACTGATTAGCAAAATTTGGGACTTAGGTCTCCTCACAAACACACTTCCTAAGTGTTTTCTCTCATTTTTGTAAGTTAGCTCTGTCTCCTTTTCTTCACTCCACCTCCTTTTTGTCCCACTTTCCTCCTTCAATTCCAGCTCCTTCAATGTGGACACTTGATGTCTAAAAAAATTAACACAAGCCTCTTCCTCCTCTTCATGAAACTTTTGACTGATGATCTGGGCTTTAATATACTCTTGCTGCTCTCCATTCCAAAGTATCTTCTTTAGGGCTCTTTCATATTCTTGGAAAATTTTTGGTTGGCGTAACAGCGATTCCAACCATTTCTGGGAATATCCTTCTGTATGCTACTATTACTTTGCTATCTTCCCCTATCCTGTAGCTGCAAAAAATCTCTGCAGGCTCTTTATATGTTCTCCAGGTGTCTCCCCATCCTCTAAATATCTTTATTTTGACTAACTCATTCTATTTGCTATTCACATTCATCATTTTATATACCTATTCCTAATAATAAATAATGTGCTACGCTTAACTTCCCAGCCCATGAATTACTGTGCTACATCTTAATTTTCTGTATTCTGTCTATTCTCTCTACCATCCATTTTATTCTATATCTTGATTCTAATTCTTGAAATGAAAACAATAAACAACAATTTCACTTTTCTTTCTTCAATGCAACTATACTACAATGCTTCATTACTATTATTTATCGATTCTTATTATTTCCTAACCCCAAACTCTCCACTCTTCAAAGTTCCAGCATTGGGAGATCATTGTAGCGTGTTTCCCCTTTTCCTCATCACTGTTTGATTGGACTAATGCTATTTCTACAAATTATTTTCTTGATAGAATTACATTTTTTACTAACAAGACTTAGTGTCACATAATTATTTATTAACATTTCCCGCCCAGTACATTTATGGATCGCCTATTCTGACTCCATGTGCCAATCCTATGCATGCATAAGAATTATACTGGAAGAGATGAGGAGAGTAATCATGGCTTGCTAGCTCACTCAGGGAGGGTGGTACTTAGACTGACAGAAACATGTATAGGTAAGGCAGTAAGAATCAAATTAATTCAAGTATTTAGTAACTAAAGCATGCACATATTTTTTTAATTAAATAAATAATATATAAAATAACGAAAATAGAATAAATAATAATGCTCAAAAATTTTTTTTTATATATAAGTAAACTTTATTAGTAACAAAATATTTACAAGAATTAGTATATTTACATTAAGCGCTTTTTATATTTTTTTTTTAAGCATATGGAAATGAGAGCGAGAAGATGTTAAGCAATCACTTTAAATTACATTTATTATGCTTGAACAAATGACACTTGCAAAATCTTTACAATTTACGATACATCATTCTTTAGTTGAAATTAAACATATATAATGAGATATTATTTTATATAGCGCTATGTTTTAGTATTAGCGATTAAGCCAATGCACATGCACGTTAAAGATAAATGATAAATTCTCTCATTTTTCCAAACACAAGATATAGTTTTTTAGAAAAGATGGAATGAATCCACCCATCCTTTCGACCCAAACATTCCATCTTTTCTAAAAAACTATATATTGTGTCTGGAAAAGTGAGAGTATTCATTTATAATTTTAATAAAGCACATGTGCACTGGCTTAATCGCTAATATCACTATTACAGTATAAAAACATAGCACTATATAAAATAATATCTCATTATATATGTTTAATTTCAACTAAAGAATGATGTATCATAAATTGTAAAGATTTTGCAAGCGTCATTTATCCAAGCATAATAAATATAATTTAAAGTGATTACTTAACACCTTCATACTCTCATTTCCATATGCTTAAGATTTGCCCATACATAAATGTTTGGGTCAAAAGGATGGGTGGATTCATTCCATCTTTTCTAAAAAACTATATTTTGTGTCTGGAAAAGTGAGAGTATTCATTTATAATTTATCTTTAAAGCGCATGGGCATTGGCTTAATCACTAATATCATTATTCTCAGTTATTGTAAAATCTGTGAAGGTGGGATTGAATCATTTTTAAATAGCAGAAAAGAAAAGGGGTAAATTTTAATGTATATTTTACTATTTTAGTTGTTAAGTAAAATCTTGTATACATATATATATTACAGCAGCATCACGTATTATTTGTATAAATTATGGCATTCAAACTAGCGTCATTCATTTTTAAAGCAGTAAATCTTATTCAATGTCATTAGTGACATTTATCCATACTGTGTTACTGATATCTGGTTTATCTTCGTAAATATATTACATGCTTCTATTCTGGGGGTTGCGACAAGATCAAACCCATAGATTTCTTCTCATGTCCTGTCCTGTGGATAGTTGAGCTTCCCAGGACCATCTTTTTCATATAAAAATGCCTCTGGTGGTGATTCCAGTATGCCTGACACATACTATGCCTAACTACTTTTCTCTAAGCACTGCCTTAGAAAGGGGGTCTTAGACTTTGTTTTTTGTCCAGAAGCATGATCCTTCTCTTTGATTTCTCCACCATTATGTCAGTACTACCACTTTATATTATTATTTCTTCAGCTTATGACCTAATTTTAGTGCTGTAATAATATTAACATTGTGCTCTGCTCAAATTATATGTATAAATTCTGAATACCACTAAGCTTATTAATTAATAATGTTATTTCAGTCTTATACAATCCCACCATCGTAATTTGTTATTTCTGTATGCAAGAGTATATGCCTTGGGGAAAATAAAGCATTCTTCTTACCAATGTTAATTAAAAGAATTTTCAATGAATAGTTTGTCATATAATCAAATATGATTTTCAAATGTATTTTATTTATTTTCATGACCTCAATGGTGTGAAAATAGTTTCTCTTATATATGTAATGAATCTCGGAATGCTCCCCGAAATAATGTTAGTCACCGTGTTTCAGAACCGTAATCCAAAGCATTAATAGCAATCCTATATAATCCTTCTTATAAATGATTGGCATCTTAATACCATACCCACCAAAGATGTGTGTTAAATTATATATACTATTTAGTTAATAAAAGAGCATAAGAGAATCCTTAGCGTGAATTTCACTATGTAATTATCTATCGTTTGATAGACCACTTGCTCATTCATGCACATATTAATGTATGCAGTTAATTCATAATGTATATAATTATTTCATTATATTAAACTATTTTTATTGTCTAAACTTATTTGAATCATTCAAATTCTATTTTCTGACTTCCACACATACAACCATCCATGTGCCTATTTAATTAAGTTATAATATAATTAATATTAAGTCTCATAGTCTTCTCCACTCTGATAGTGGGCCAGATTTAAAATAAATACTCATGTGCCATCATTATATTATTCATTAGATGTTTGATCTGGGGCTTAGGGAATGGGTTTGAATTCAGGTTGGTCCCTGACCTAAATCTCAGGTTTGACTGGGTTTGAAGTACATTTTTGAGTTCCAGCTCATGTCAGATGGATCAACATGTTTTGACTAGTACAGTATGGTGCTAATGAGGAATATTTATTACTTTTTAAATAGAATTACAATCTAACACTGTGCTAGTAAAATTCATTGATTATGACAAAGTTTTGATTATTTAACTTCACTGATACAATTTACATTGGTAGAAATCTTTTTTGTGTTTCAAAATGATATTGAAGCTTTCATAAATAATTATAAATTTCAACAATATGTTCATTCTAATTGAATTAACTTCAATGAAAAATTAAACTACCACTAATAATTTTCTTTTTACTATTCAGTGGTAAAGCATCTTTTTCTACACACATTTCTAAACATAAGCATCCATATTACTGAATTATTTATATAATAAATTGTTTTTCTTTTCACTAGTAAAAATTGTAATTATAAATACGCGACTTTTTTCACATGCGTTAGTGAAGCTATAATTATACTTAAAATAATGTGTAATAGGTCTGCTTAGCACTTTCGAGATTTAATGTTCGAATCTCATACTCTAGCTTTGTGAATGAAGATTGTTGTGATTTATTGTACATATGCAAATGAGTTTGAATATTTAATTAGCCAGTCCATTGTTTAGAGAGTGCAAAGCATGCCTCTCTTCTATTATGGGCACTGAGATCATTTGCTATGTAAAAAGCTTCTTTAATTTTTCTTTTGGCATCACTCTTCTCTGTACAAATTATTTGGACAGAACTGGGTTCGAATACATGCCCTGTAGCTGCTTGGTGGTCCCAGAATACTGATGTTCCTTTATTTTTATTTTTTAACCCTGTTGTATGCATACTTGTGTTGGTAAATTCTTGTATTAAGGTTAGCCCGAGTCTCACTGTAGTAAGATGCCGGGCAGCCTAATTGAGGGCATGTCATTTTATAGACCACATGAACTAGGCTTCAAATTCTTGCACTCATTCCTTAAATAGACATGTAATATAATATTTGATGTATATTTGATATTAGAGTTCTTACCATGTATGGTTTAATGTAATGGCAGAGTGGTGGATTGGGAGAAGCAGAAGCCCACCTCTATCATTTCTGGTGCTTGCATTTCTTACAAACTCTCAAGCAATAAACCATTTGATTAGTTATTTAGATGATAACTTGTCTTATATGTGTGAGAGGGAGATAGACCACTAAATCATCACATGATCACCCTTTCTTAAGATACACTATTATAAGAGTAGCAATTCTCTCCATACAACAGTGCCACCTAATGGAAAGCCATAGAAATGAACAGATGATAGAAGGTTTGTACATCAAAATCCCCATCTGGTGCTTACTAATATTCCCAGACTAATTTCTTGCTTTTGTCTTAGATCTAAAATCAAGGCATCTAGATCTTTGGATTGTATACGCATAAGAAATGATGATGTTTTATGGTTTAATACAAGAATAAGAAATGGTGAAGATGTTTTAATAGTTTAATACCAATCCTTGCCAATGGATGTTGGTGACTATGGTTATTAAAAAACCAAACTTACCAACATTTATTGTTATTAAACTGGGTTCAAATCTGTATGACTATACAAACCTATTAGCTTAGAATAAAAACATTATTGGGTTTTCAGATTGGGATCATAGCTTTATAGTTGCATTAGATCCAAAGATCTAGATACACTGCTCCATAAGTGCATGGCTCTCAGATCTAAAGCTTTTCAATGATGAAAGTGATAAGCTAGAAACTAGTTTGGGGATATTGGATGAGTAAGCACTAGATAGGGATTTTGTGCACAAACTTTATAGAATCAATTTATTGCTATGGCTTACACTAGGTGGCACTATTGTATATAGAGGGAGTTGCTACAGTGGTAGAGGGATGATTGAAGGAAAAATGATAATTACCATTTTTTTTTGATTGACTCATAATTTTTACTAACTTTTTTGATCGAATTAATCATCTTTAATTTCTCTTACTCATTCATTATCCAATTTCTGTAACCTTATTGTTTTTAGTAACTAAAGTTAGTACAGAGCCTAATCATTATGAACTTCTTACGCTATAGAGTTTCTCTCAACATCAATAGTGACAATAGATTTGTGTGTTTATGTATCTATTGTTTCTTAATTCAATCTTACTTTTCTTTATTGCATACTAATTTATGTGTGGCTAATAAGAAGCATATATAACGTAAAAATATTACAATAATATACTGTAATTAGCTGATCAATAGTTAGATGCTAGAATAAAAAATGATGATAACCAAGGGAAAATTATGACTGATGACGATTAAGTACTATAACTTGATCATAGTACTCAATCATTTACTTATTTTATATGCCTTTGGGCAGAGAACTTATATAGTATACACAATTAAAAAAAACAATTTGAAAATATTATATATGAAAATTATTTTATTTAGTTTTATATTAAAGATATTTAGATCCATTACGACCACTTAAAAAAAAAAACAAGAACAAATATTCTCATTTTTCTTTAGTAATTTCCCATTAATAGCAAACTAAAAAAGGTCAAAAGTTACAAATGTGTTACCAATTTACAAGTCGATTAATCAGAAGTGTGTTTTAAAATGCTGTCTCTAACATATGTCACTAAGGATGTTCGCTTCAGTCGAAAGATTTCATTTCCTGACCTCGGTGCATAAAGTCGGTTGAAAGTGAAAATGAAAGATTAAATATTATTTTGACGATCATCATCATTACATAATTATAGTTGCAGACTTAATGATATATCTTTCGTAATCAAAAATTTATTTTACTTTAAAAAAAGATAAAACAAACATTTGCTGTGAGATCACATAGGCTTAAAACTCTCATAAATATTTTTTTAATCAAAATTATTAAACCGATGTTTCTAACAAAAATATTATTGTACGGAATCGAATCTAAATATTTATTCTTTTTATACATCAATTTATCGTTCTTATTACTTATAAATATACGAGCTTAAATGATATGGTTAAAAATATTTTCAGTATACAATTAAGTTTATAGCAGTCTTGTTAGCAAATGAGCACACTTTATTCTTTGTAAAAAAAAAAAAAAAAAGGGGGGGGGGGTATCGTGAACTTTTTTTTCCATATGTCAAATGCGTTGACCGGGAAGCGAACCCGGGCCAACATTAAATCAAAGAAAATTCACTCTAAAGATATGCAATATTGAGTGCTTATATTGAGAAGTTATGGCTGAGGATTAAATACAACGGAGAACTACAAGTAGCAATAAGTTGAATCATTGAAAAATTAACTACAGAAATTAAAAGACAGTTTTTCAAGATATCATATAATCAAATTAAAGGATCAATCATCACAGAATATATGCGGACTTATTTGTAAGATCACTGATTTGATTTGTATAGTCATCACATTTTTAATGTTTTATTTATTTTGACTTTCTATCTTTGTTTTTTTTTTTCTAATATGTTTAGAATGGCCATATCTACTAATGATGATTCTTGTGTTTAGTCTGGATTATATATAAACACAAACGCGTGCAAATACTTTTCTAATATTATATTAGTAAGGTATAGCTCCTAGTTCTTGGATGAATTATGCTGCACATGAGTTCCCTACCACTTCCAGTTATTTCTTGGCAGCTTGCCTTGTGGGTATGTCCAGTGACCTTTCAAGCTTTACTGTGACAGCTTATCTTATGCCACTGTTTGGTTCTAGCAGCTTCCAATCTGAACATGAACTTGCCTCACTGTGGAAACCATTTAGTTTTGTTAGCTATAGTCTGGAGAACAAATATTCTGCCTTTCTGCTATATGGCAGAAGTTCTCTGACCCTATCTTCAAAAAAGCCTGACTATTAATTGCTAGATTCCATCCTTAAAGGAAACATTTGGATTCAGTGAGCATTATTGCCTATTGGCCCATTGAATATGCATTATCTAGGTTCATGGCTGATGAATGCTCAATCCAATCTAGATAAGGCAAGGTGAGATATGACAATGATGAAAATAAGATAGAGCAATTTCTCATTCAACACAAAACAATATTGATCCATACCCCTGTTAAAATAGTAACATTTTTTGAAGATAGTTTAGAACTTGACTGAAAGCAAGAAGATAACTAATAGTTTATATGAATTGCAAAAAAGACAAAAAACAATTCACAAGTAAGTTTTCAACTGAGACAAAACAATGTAAGAAGTCAAAAAAAAAAAAGGAATATGAAAAATTTAAAAATTGATCAATTAGAAATAATGGAATAGAAAAGAGTTAATAATATAAATATATAAAATAATTGTGAATTTGCAAGAAAAGCTACATTAAGAGAATAAAAGTGTGAACCAACATTTTAATATTGAAAGATGAAAATATAAAACTATAACTAAAAAGAGAATTGACATCATGGAATATGTTGAAGAATTTTATACAGAATTATATTTGAAATAAAGAGTTGAGATCTGTAATTAAATCTATGTTGAAAAAAATGATGGTATTATTGAAAATTTTGGTGTGCAACATCTGAAGGAAATGTAATATGAAAAATAACTAAGCATATACCAGATATGCTTAAAATCCGAATAAAGTTCACAATTTTTACCTGGTGCACTTTCAACTAAATCATATTAGTCATAATCATGGCATCTAAAAGAGGGGAGAAGATCCTGTCTTTATTACAGTAATGTGAATGGGTGATTATCATAATTGAGTGGCTAATTATTTGCTTAAGTAGGCCATTTTTTAGAGAGGGGAACACAGGAGTCTAAAAGGAGTTTTTATCTCTCACAATATGTTAGTAAACCAATGTTGATAAATCAATATAGCAGATTCTAAATGATAAAAACCTACCACATAATTGGAAGAATGCAGTAAAGTATTAGAAATTATAGACAAACATCACATGATCATCATTCTTTATGCTTACACAAGCTGTTTTTCACAGAGGCAAAACTCTTCATATAGTAGCACCACTAAGTGCAAGCAATGGATGTAGGAAAGTTTGTACATAAAATCCATATGTAATGCCTACTCATCCAAACTAGTCTGGGGATATTGGATGAGTAGGCACTAGATAGGGATTTTATGCACAAAACTTCCTGCATCCATTAATTATTCTGGCTAGCACTGAATGGTACTATTGTATGGAGGGTTTTGCTTTTGTGAAATTATAGACTCACTGATGATATATTAGTTCTAGACAAAATCTTTATAAAGATAATTACAACTTTCTATAGTGAAATTTAAATTTTAACTAACTAAACGAACAAGAGATTTAAAAGTGGGTTTAGCACAATGGATCACATCCAAGTTTTACAAAGGATCAATGAATATAAGAGTTGTCACTATGCTTTGGATTAATAAATTATGAAAAGATGTTTGATTAAATAAGCATTTCCACAGTGATTAAAACCTACGCTTTGGAATATTAAGGTATCAATCTGGAATACTGCCACATATTGAAAAATATTTAACAAAATACAACAGCAGTAATCAGAATGGATGGTGATAATTGTAATTTTCAATCATTGTTGATCCACTGCAGGATGAAAGTCTCTCCTACTTTAATCCACCTTCTATATTCTGTAGCCTTCCTTCTCCAGATCACCCCAGCATGCTTTCTTATTTCATCGATCCAACTCATCTATGGTCTCTTTCTACATCTTTTACAATCTCGTGGAATCTATTTTAAGATTTCAACTCTCTTCTAGCAACATGTCCAGTCCAACTCCTTACCAAGATAATTACAACTTGCTCATAGCAAACTTTAGATTTTAACCAACCAAAAGAACAAAGTAGATTTAAAAATGGTTTTAGTACAGTGGATTATATCCAAATATTGAGAGAAGTTGTAGAAAGGATCAATGAATTATGAGTTGCCATTATGTTTGGATTTGTAGATTATGAAGAGGCATTTGATTTTATAAGCATTTATTCAGTGATTAAAGCATAGGATCATCAAGATATGGATCCAGGATATTGTCATATTCTGAAGAATATTTAAAAAATGTGACAGCAACAATTAGATTACATAATGATACTAGGAAGATTAACATTGAAAAGTGTGTGTGATAGGGTGATTCCATATCTTCAAAACTTTTTACATCAGTTTTGCAAGAAATATTTTATGATTAAAATGGGAAGCTAAGAGAGTAAAAGTAACTGCAGGAAATGTTGCAAGAGTTATCAGATGAAAGTAAGAAAATAGGACTAAAGATAAATGCTAAATTGATTAAAGTAATGTTCAATGGATTTTCTTGAAAGAATAAACTACAAATACCTCGATCCGATTATTACTACAGATGGGAACATAATGGATGAAATTAATCATAGAATTAAACTTGTTTGAATAGCTTTTGGTAAAAAAAATAACAATACTAAAAAGAAATATGGCTATATGTTTGAAAAAGGTTTTTAATAAACATGTTTTTACCAATTCTTACTTATGAGTCTGAAACTTGGATATTTAACCGAAGAACTTCAGACTCCTCAAAAAAATATGGTAAGATGTATGTTAGGATAAACAAGAAGAGATCGAAAATGAAATACATAGATGACAGGATCATGATACTAAGAAGATTAACATTGACCAAGATTGATGTTAAACCACTAAACATCACATGATCACCATCTCATGCTAGCACATAACTGTTAGTAAACAGGCAAAAACTCTCCATATAGTAGGCACTAGATAGGGATTTTATGCACAAGCCTTCTGACATCCATTGATTACTCTAGTTAGCACAAGGTGGCACTACTATATGGAGAGTTTCTGCCTGTTTATTGAGCAAGATGTAGAGAACAATTCCTTATTTCAAAACTTGTAGCAGTTTTATAAAAAAATATTTTATGGATTAAAATGAGAAGGGAGAGAAGTAAATACAGATTGTTTGAGTTATTTAGATTTTGCAGATGAAGTGCTTGTATTTGCAAATAATGATTCAAAGCACCAGGAAATGTATGAGTTATCAGATGAAAGTGAGAAAATAGGACTAAGATAAATGGTTAAAAAGCTAAAGTAATGTTCAATGGATTTTGTCAGATGAAGAAAATAAAGATTGAAAATTATGAATTAGAAGTTAAAAGTTACAAATAGAATTAAACTTGGATGGAGTGCTTTTGATAGAAATAATATGAAAAGAAAATATGCTTATGTGTTTGGAAAAGATTCTTAATAGATATGTTTTACCAAGTACTTACTTATGGATGCAATTCAGGGACTTCAGATCATTAAACAAGGCATAGGAGTAAAAAGAACATATCGAAAATGGAAATAAATGGGGGAGAGAACAAACAAGTATCAATGAAATCATTAAAAGAATTTAAAGCTGGGCTAATAACAAATGGATAGTAGAAGACTTAAACTGGATCCTAAAAGATTGTAACCTAATAAAAGACCGTGAAATATAGAAGTTTTTGCTGGTGTGTTGCGGAAAAGCATGCTATGAATTGGAGAAACTGGATTACAATTTGAGACCTTCAAATAATAACGATAACCCCTAGTTGATAGTTTTCTATACTTTTTTCTTCTTCTCATGTGTCATAACATCAGCCGGGAAGCGAACCCGCCAACCCGGGACAACTGCTTGTAAAGCAGCAGTCGCTGACCTCTCGACCACCAATGCTTGAGTAGTTTTCTATACTTTAAATAAGATTTCTAAAATAGAGCATTTTAAATTAAAAAAAAAAAAATCTATTGGGGTTATAATTATGTCAAATTTAAAATGCATGTAGATAAATTAAGAGTTAAATATAAAAAAGAAACGAAATAAAATAAGTCGAGAGATAAGTTTTTATACGACTTTGACTCTCTAGGAGGCTGTTTACTCTAAACGCTGTTGAATGTACAATATTAGTATTTTACATTAATAAAACCATTTTTTTTTTGGATCAGTTTTTTATTTATAATAACAGCCACAACTTTGATAAAGATGGCTGTAATCAAACATATGCCATTAAACACACGCTCCAGTGAATTAATTAAACAAATTTTGAGCACTCATTTTTATCAACACAAGAGTAACAGAATTTCGGATATTATTAACAATGGGAAGATAATACTTTTTAACTGTCTATTTTTAGAACATTGTTTTAAACAGAAATTATGCTACTAGCCTTAAAATCACGTGGTTTATAGACAGGTGATTCGAAAGGGTCACTCATCAATTAAGAGCTTTCTAATTTAAAATTTATCACATAAGAATAGTTTACTCATTTTTTTTATTTATTAAAAACATTATTTTAATGCGTTACAAATTTATGTTCGGTTAAATTATTTTTCGCGGTATAACCGAAAATAGTTTTTGAAGATCAGACAGATATTGGGGGAAAGGGTGTGTGTGTGATTGTTTAACGTGGACAACTCGACTAGACTGAACGCAAGCTGTAATAAAATTTGATTCTTTGTTTACCGTGGCCATACGTCACAGAACATCACTAACTTGTGGACGAATCAAAGAATATTTCTTTTGCATAAAATTGATACAACGCAGTATTTAGTTCTTTTAGTTTACTGATAAGATATAAATATTTTTATCGAATATTCCAATACGCAATGAAATAAATAATTATTAATAAATTAACAGTTGTACCCCCCCCCACCACCACCACCACCTGTTTTGATATACATGTTTAATAGAATTAATTAGATTTCAATGTTATACATAAACAAATAATGATTACATTTTAAGAAGATGTTTCTCGAACTAAGGATATTTACATTCGATAAAATGTCCGATAAGTAGAAATGAAATGTTCAGTTATAATGACTGATATAATCATTATATAACAGGATTTTTATAAAAGATTAAATAATTTCTTAGAAGTTTCGTGAATGTTTCATTGTATATTCATTATAAGATAACTTCACAATGATATTGACTCTGGGCCATCAAGAATATAGCATTTCTTCAAAATGACCTATCAATTTATTTGGCATGCTCAAAATCATATTCTTGTAATGATGAAGTCCATCATTCCTGTATACTCTCCTTTCATCATCAACATTTTAAAGTATTATACACTTTTCTAATTATTTTTAATGACTCATGGTATGGCTAAAATAGTACAACTTTAACCTCATCATTTGTGTTTTAAGAGTATGTCCAGATCTGATCTGATCAAGTAGTAATTTGCTCATTTTCTTTGATATTCACAAAATTATCAAATGTTTGTATCAGCACTAAGTGCAAACCAATTGCAACTGCTCCTAAATCAGTTCTTTTTGAAGAGAGCATCATTCTTTCTGTCTCTTCCCTTTTACCAAGTGAATAAATATTAAAAGTGAAACAAACATGCTATTTTTTAATATAATGTCTGACCTAGTATATAGGATTCTCATTGTAAAAACTACTCCCATGTATGCAAAAAACAAATCCTTAAAAATGTCAACATGTTTTTTTTTGTGTGTGTGTGCATGTGTTTAGGTTTTTAGTTGAAAAAACATCGTACAAAAGAGATTTACAAAGGATATTAAAAGGGTTTTTACATTACTACACTAACAATGATAATGAAATATTCTATACAGTTAGGCCCAATTGGTAAAATATTTTTATCAACTGTATTGGAATCTATTGAGCAAAGTTAGTTTTTCTCAGTTTTCTTATTAATTCTATTATAAGTTGCAGATATTATTATTTAATATTTCATTTTGTTTATAAAACCAGATAAACATCACACCATATCAGCTTACACAATGCTGTTCAACAGAAGTCTTTCTCTTACCATATTTATGCCATCCTACTGCCAGATTTAGTAATCAATAGATGTCAGATAGTAGTGCTTAAGAAATCTTGTTTAATGCTGCCCTATCCAGGGAATATTGAATAGAAAAGTACTGGATAGGGATTTATTAAACACTACCCTCTGACGTCCACTGATTATCAGAGCTTGCACTAGATGGCATAAATGTAGTGAGAAAAAAAAATTTGCTTCTATTGTCTATATTAATAAGATGTTAAATTTCCCACAATGTGCTGCACAATTTAGCATTAATTTGGGCAATAAAAAATTGATGAACTGGCTTAAAATGTTAAAGACTTGTCTTTGAGTACTCTCCAGTTTATATAGAGTGTGACAAGAGAACTTTGCCAGAGAATGAAGTCTTATTTTTTGTATAGGTGTGACTTATAAAAGCTGAAAAAAAAATGATAAGAATTATTATTTGCTAAGTCATTCTGCAGGAGAATCAATATTTTATAACTGGAAGATTTATTTAAGGAAAGAGAAATCTCTTTCCATAATATGTAATTAATTGTTATTGATGGTACTCCAATTTATATGATAAAGCACTTCAGACATTTATTTGAATATTTTAAAAAGGAATATTTTAAAAAGGCAGTTATGGATATATACTATATCATTCATTCTCAACACTTAAGTCACCAAAAAATCTGAATAAATGCCTATCTAAGTCATTATATTATGTCATCAAAACAATCAACAAAATCAGAAGCAATTCACTGAATGACTGATTGTTTTTGTGTAGAACGTGAGAAGAATTAAATAGCTTGCTTCATATAAAAAAGTTCATTGGTTATCAAAATATATAGTTTTATAAACTGTTTAAGTCAGGCAAGAGTTACTATAAAACAAAGATGATACTTTATGAACCAATTTGGTTGATTTCAAAAATTACCATCATCAGCAGAATCCATTCATAAATGAGTATGGTCATTCTAACACACTCTCCTAAAAAAACTACTCTAGAAATGAGTTTTGCAATGACTGTATAGATCAATCCGTGAAACAAAAATATCTCCAAATATAGAACATACTGATCCATTTTCCGGCTTATTGATATTTTATGATATCTTTTAATTTCTTCTAAAGAAAACTTTTTTTTCTGAATAATTCAATATGTGTAATAGTAGTTGTTTGATGTATTTTATTCTTAGTCATCTCTTTCCAATGGGAAAAAAATCATCATTGGACTTCTTTATAATGACTTAGAGATATCCTTATAATATAACAAAATCTACTTCTTCCATGAAAACTATGCCCAAGTATACCATAAAACATTCTTTTTAGGAAGTCTTATATTGTTCATTGCCTTGCATGGTTTGGAGCAATTGATAAAGTGTCTGATTTAGGATCAGGACATCCCAGAATTGATTCTGGCTCTCACAATTCTGGTGCTCAAACTTCTTATGAACTCCTGAGCAATAAAGCCATTAGCCTTTATTTATTAAACCATGCATTCATTTCATCCAATGAAGACGTGATTTTACAATAGTGGACTCTATAGTATCATATCCATCAAAAGATGATGGTATGGCAAGAGAGTTTGGAAACTTTTAGTCCAAAATAATGAGTTCTAATACCTTTTTAATACTTTTTTCTTTGTACCACTTTATTATAAATTATTATTTAAATATATGACACGGTTTTATGACCATGATCCAAATCAGGCTCGCCAATTGTTCCATAATGATTGGTCACTCAGGAGGTCATATGCCATTTAGCCAATCTTTTATAGTTTGAGTTTCAGTCCAGAAATATTTAGTTCTCGAATCCATCATTCCACTACTGTGCTAAACCACATTTAATTATTGATTGTTTAGTTCAGAATATTTTTTTTAATCTCTTAATAACAATTGATTAGTTCAATTGGCATGATGCATTTAAATAGAGTGGAATATAAGAATAGTGATAATAACCTTAGTTGTTATTAAAACAGGCAAAACTCACTATATGTATTACCACTCACTGCAAGCTAGAGTAATCAATGGATTCCAGAATGCTTGTGCATAAAATTCCCATCTAGTGCCTACTCATCCAATATCCCCAGACTAGTTTCTGGCTTGCGGTCTTCAACAGTGAGGAATCTTGGATCTCAAAGCACTGCACCTAGATGTTAGGATCTAATGCAACCCTCCAGCACCCACCTTTTATCTCTACTTAACTGCAAAACTATGAGTCTTGAATTGAAAACACCTCAATATTTTCAATCCAAACTCATAAGCTTATAACTAGTCTGGGGATATTGGATGAGTAGGCATTGGATGGGGATTTTATGCACAATTCTTCTGGCATCCATTCATTACTCTAGCTTGCAGTGAGTGGCAATACGTATAGTGAGTTTTGCCTGTTTTAATAACAGTTATAAGCAAGCATAAGAAATGGTGATCATGTGATGTTTATTGGCTTAAAACTTTAGTTGTTATCAAGATTGCTTACCGAATTATCATAACTGAATGTACAGAATGTGGTGCACAACCTTATATCATCCAACAATGGTTTTTTTTAAAAAAAGATCTACATTCGTTTCTATTGGCTTCAAAGTTTGAATTATGATATTTCATTTTATAATAAAAAAGTTAATAGTCTTAATGCACACACCCATCTCTATGATGAAAATGTAAAATAGAAGACTTTTACTTTTATGTGGTAGAATGATAAACTCAAAAAACTAAACATATCTAAAGATTAATCTGATTGCTTCTAGTGCTTGAATATTTCATGATCGCCCAAATGACTAATTACTTATTAACTCTATATGATTTAGTGCAAGTGATGAACCTGAGAGGAAAAGGTTCTTGGAATTGAAGCTCAACTTTAATTTTGATTACCAAATGACATCTTTTTACCTATTAATATCTTATGCAAAGTCATCAAAACTCTTCTAATGCATCACATGATCAACATTCTTTATACTTACACAAGCTGTTTACTCTGTCTTGCACTAGGTGGCACTACTATATGGAGAGTTTTGCCACTGTCTCTTCTAATGCATTTATTAATCATGATAAAACTTCTTTCCTCATACCATTTTGGAGAATATCTTGAAATTTGCTTCTTCCCATCAATAGTGATATATTGTATTTAAATGCACCTTTTGGGAGGGAGGGGGGTGGTAACTATTTATGAAGTATTTTTTTTTTGCCCTTTCTCACAGCATTTTTTAAGTCCTCATTTTTCATTTGGTTACCAGTTTTCTTCAGTACTAAAACTGATAGAATATTTTATTAATCTTTTTTTTTGTAATATCAGGGATTTTCAACTTGGAATTGGGATTTTTGAAAATGCAAGATAGTTGTTTTAATGCGATCTGAAATGTATTTACTTGAATTCATTGTTTCTTTTGAGATTTAAATAAAAATATATGTGCAGTATCTGATATTGTCATTCCACTGCTTTTAAATGCCAACATTGAGCTTTGTATTTATAGTCATAACATATAAATTTAACATTTGAATTTGTTATCCTTTCTCTTATCTTGTTTGTAATGAGTTTCCGAAAATGTTTCTAATGTTGGCTAAGGAAAATGTTTAGTCTGTACTTTTATTTATTAACAATAGTTGAGGACACTTTCAACTAGAAACACTAGATTCATAGCACTCATGAAGTGGCTGATATGCTGCAATATTTATAACTAAAAAGCTAATTATTTAAATTAGTTATTTGCATATTCCATTATAAAATGGAAAGTGAAGAAAACATGGTTTATTGCAAATACGAGTCCTATGAATATGACTTCTCTAGCTGAAAGCATGCTTGGCTACTATTAATAAATAAAGATATGGAATAAACCTTTTCCTTAGTCAATGTAACCTTTTCCTTAGTCAATGTTGGAAACATTTCCACCTACTAATTACAAAGATGTAAATTTGAAATAGCCAAGTTTATATCAATCATAAACATTTTACTATGAAGCATTACAAGTTACGAAGAGAGACTGCTAAAAGTTACTTCAATAAGAAATGCCTGGTAACTACTGGTTGCTCTCTCACTTTCTCTCCGCCTCTCTAACTTATATATTGTACCAATCACTCCTTCACTTTCCTTGATCAATGAGAGTGCCACTAGGCCACTGTCGATTATGGTGATCAAAAAGTTGGATGATGATAAATGCTAACAGCTATACTCAGGGAGAGAAAGAGATTATTAACATTGTTCAGAAAATTGAGGAAAGGACATAGAGACAAACATCAGTCAAAAATAATTATAAACAATTTTATTAAATTCCAAAATAAATATCAGTCAAACAAATAGGAGAGTTTGACCTAAATTCCTCCCCCTGTTATATCAGAGAGTGTACATGAACATTGTTGCATTGAACACTTTGGCAGATAAGTACTCTCCCCTAAGAATTAAAGGGAATTATTTCTTTTTGCCAGCAATTTATCTCAACAGATTCCACTTTCCTTATGTAGATTTCAAAAGAAAACAATCTTGTATGGAAGTCAATGAACAGTGTGGGGCAATCTTTTCCTACAACCCAGTAAAACATTGGAAAATAATAGCATCATCATATGTCTGAAAACACTCATAAGAAGCCATGTTTAAAAACATTACGGTTGATTCCAACAAGCAAGGAGAAAAGATTACAATTTTATGTAATCTTAAATAGAAAAAAAATCTCCATGATTTAAGAAAAACAACAATACAATCGATAAATCACTAGCCAAAAGATTTACGGTCTGCAGAAAATGCAAATTGATTAAATTAATTATATTGAAAAAATAAGAGACAGGTGAGTTAAAAAGAAAACTACTAATATCTGCCCAAGAATTTATCAATGGTTAGTAAAATACAAAGAGAAATAAATTGAGTATAAGGTATAAACACACACTACACTCTCTGACAAATAAATTTAAAATAGAAAATCTTAAAACAAAGACTCCAATACACAAAAATATTTTTAAAGTAATTAAAGATATTTAAATGATTATATATAATTTATTGTCAGTACATACTTCTTTTATATTAAACTGTGACTTAAGCGAAGAGATTTTGACTAAGAGATTTTAATCCCTAGTTATAATATGAAAATGTCCGTTTACTTTTGGCATAATGTTCTGTCTAGCAGGGTAACACACAGTTTATTTCTAGTTAGAGCTTAACATGAAGATTTTTGATGTCCACTTATTTAATCAAGACTATGAAGGCAATCCTTAGGATCAGTTCTGGATAAGGCTTTTAGGTCATGTTCATGATATTACAATTATGAAACTCTGGTGTTCATCTTTGTATTGGTTTAGCACTGAATATTGTTAATCTGGTTCTTCAAAGCAGGTAGTTTTTGCATTCTGGATGGATGCTTGTTATTTTCAATATCTTAGCACATTCATTTCTCTTAGTGATTAGCTAGGCAATTCTTTCTTAACACAGCAAGCAGCAAATATTATTAGCATTCTGCAGAAATCCAATTTCAGTGACATGCATTGAGCAATTAGAAAATAAAAAAAATATAGGTCAAGAGTCTGCCATTCACAAATATAAAAGTTAGAATAACAACATCAAAAAACACAAACCTTTTATATGAAATTGTTATCTCCTGAATAATTTTGAATAAAAGGTTTTGACCAGGGTAAATCTCTCCCATTTAATCTTAATTAAAAACTAAAATCCAACCAGGGCTCTTATCTATTTTCAAACATTCTTAAGAAAAGTCTTCACTTTTAAAATAGATTACAATCAGAAAAATAAAAAGAAATTGATTGCAATCAAAAACTCTTTTTTGAATTAAAATGTTTTTACAATTTCTCTCTATAATTGAGTATTAAAACAAGCAAAACTTTTCATACAGTATTGCCATTCAGTGCAAGACAGAGTAATCAATGAATGCCAGGTTTGTTCATAAAATCCCCATCTAGTGCCTATTCATCCATTATCCCCAGACTAGTTTCTGGCTTGTAGTGTTCATCAGTGAGTAGCCTTGGATCTGAGAGTATTGCACCTATGACTATATTAAGCTAATGAGCTTGGATTAAAAATATTGTGTTTTCAATTTAAGACTCATAGTTTTGTAGTTAAGTAGAGACAAAAGGTAGCTGCTAAAGGGTTGCATTAGAGTCTAAGATCTAGGTGCAGTGCTCTCAGATCCAAGGTTCCTCACTGATGAAAGCCACAAGCCAGAAACTAGTCTGGGGATATTGGATGAATAGTCACTGGATGAGGATTTTATGCACAAGTCTTCTGGCATTCATTAATTAGTCTGGTTTGCACTGAGTGGCAATACTGTATGGAGAGTTTTGCCTGTTTTAATAAAAGTTATAAGCAAGCATAAGAAATGATGATCATGTGATGTTTAGTGGCTTATAATTGAGTATGTGAGTTATGGCACATACTCTTAATAAAAAAAAAGTTCAAAATTTTTTAAATACAATTTTCTCTTTTCTTTACAATCTTTAAAAATACATTTTAGTTTTAATTTTCAGATGGTTGCTTTTGAAGCAGATAAAACATTCTGGTTCAATTGCTCCATCATGCCACAAAAAAAAATTATTATTATTTTTTTAGACAACTTTTAAACATTAAAAAAACCCTCCCTCAGAAACTCTGCTGAACATTTGCCCTGAATTCTGCCTAGTGAGCTATCATATATTAACTTATAAAAACACATTTTATTTTATTGACATAACTTTATCTCCATTCTCGTAATCATGTATCATATGCAATTTTTTTTTCTTTGAGAAGGTCAGTCCAATTATTCTGACCTATCCTCCGTCAAGTAGTTCTTTCTTTCTGAAAGTTTGATCACTATTGTGGTACAGCCTCCTGAATTCATCTATGGGCTCCTTGGATATGTTAACACAATCTACTGATGTTAATAATTCTGCCATTTCCTCAATAGATTTACCGCTGCTGCTCAGCATTATTTGTTGGACTGTAGATGGCATATTATGATGGATGGTTCATATAATATGGCCATCCAAGAGAGGAAATGTGGTTAATGATTTTAACTTTGCCACTTGCCTAAAATAATTAAGTGAGTGTTTCCTCATGGACAATAGGATATTTTTTCTGAAAAACTCTGCAGTGTATCCCATCTTTTTTTGCTTCCTTAAAATTGCATGTCTATTCCTCAAAGGTTCGAGGTTTCATATATAGAGTATGCACCAATCTGAGGCTGTTTCACTGAGGTGGCTACTGGTGACTGTAACTTTTTTTTCTTGCCAGTTCTGAACTTGAAACAAATGGGCTAAGCTTTCAATGTGCTTTAATGGGGTTTCCCCTACCTCTGCTTTAAATGTTTTTATGAGAAATTGTTTTTCCAAAATTGGTTGGTCCCTCCTATCTTCTATTTCTTGAATCTCTATGTTTGTTTTCTATAGGACCTATTTTGTACTGTTTTTTCTTGGTAGTAAAGCATTTATATTTATTTTCTTTCTCAGCTATCCTATATTTGAGACCCTTGTCAACACATATTTGTTGTGTTTCTGTTTTTAAACTATCTTTGCTCTCTTCTATATCTTGAAACATCTGCTCTAACTTTCTTACCAAGTTATCTATACCATGTTCTATTTCCTTCTGGACCTTCTCCTCTTTAGTAAATCTAACTGCTCGTGTTATTTTTGTTTATTGAATCTTGGCACATTTCTTCTACCTGTACTATATTTACCTCTATCTTATCTATCCTAAGGCTATCTTGTTTTAAGTCATTCCTTACTTCTTTCACATCTTTTACCATCTTAACTTCCAGAATTTCTTTAGTCAGATGTTTTTCTATAATTTCTATGGCCTCCCGAATTTTTCTCAACTCTTTCCATTATTTCTTGTCTCATTCTTTTCATTTCTTTTATCATTTTGGCTTTGAATTCCACTAACATTACCTGTTGACTTTATTTCATTTCCAGTAACTCTTGTCTTATTTCTTTATTTTCTTTCATCATTGCCTGCTGACTTTGTTTCATTTCTTGTTGCATATCCGGTTGACTTTGTTTCATGTCCATTATCATCATCATAATCCGTGTCTCAGTCTCTTCTTTTTTTCTACTATTTGGGGATTTTTGAAAGAAATAGGGGTTTCTTCCAACAGTTCTCCCCTATCACTTCCTACACTGGATTCCATTTTCAAAACAAGATTGAAACCCAATATATCTATATTTCCTAACTTTTATTTTCAGTTTTACAATTTTTTTACTTCTTTTTTTTTTTTTTTTAAAATAACTTCTTAATATTTATTTATTTATCACTGTTACAAAAGAATTTTTTTTAGAAATTCAAACAAAAATGCTTTTATCATATTAAAAGATGAACCTCCACTCCAAACTGCTCCAGAAATACACACCAACTAGCATAATTGATCCCTAATACTAAATTTCACTTCACTACCCTAATATATTCTTTAACTGTCTGAACAAAATCTCACATGGGTTTACAAACTGAAGCCCCACCTTCAGAACCAAAATTTACTTTTCATTGTACTGGTCATTCCTTAACTTCCCTTGATCACTGAGGGTGCCACTATTGATGTAGAAAATGTAATTTATGGTGATCAAAAAGTTGATGATAAATTCTACCAGCTAGACTCAGGGAGACAAAGAGATAATTAACATTGTTCAGACAATTGAGGAAAGAACACAGATAAATGTCAGTCAAAAATAATTATAAATAATTTTATTAAATTCCAAAATAAATATCAGTCAAACAAAATATTAAAGTTTGACCTAAATTCTTCCACCTGGTTAATCAGACAGTATATGTGAGCACTGTCACATTAAGCACTTTGGAAGATAAGTACTCTCACCTAAAAATTAAAAGGAATTGATTTCTTCCTGCCAGTGATTTATCTCAACAGATTCCATTTTCCTTATATAGAGATTTCAAAAGACAATGAACTTCTATTGAAGTCAATGAACAACACAGAGCAATCTTTTCCTACAACCTGACAAAACATTGGGACATAATAGGGTTGTCATATGTCTGCAAACACTCATAAAAACTATGTTTAAGACCCTTAAGTTGATTCCGACAAGCAAGGAGAAAAAATTACAATTTTACATAATCTTAAATAAAAGAAAGTAAAATCTCCACAATTTAAGAAATTGCTAGCCAAAAGATTTATGGTCTGCAGAAAATGCAAACTCAGATTGTCTAAATTAATTACAACAAAAAATAGAATACAGGTGAGTTGAAAAGAAAACTACTAATATCTGCCCAAGGATTTATCAATGGTTAGTAAAATACAAAGAGAAATAAACTAAGTATAAAAGTTAATTTTGATTAAAAGGTTTTGACTAGGATAAATCTATCTTCTGCTTAATCTTAATTAAAAACAAAATCCAACCAGGGCTCTTATCTATTTTCAAATACTAATTAAATTAAATTTAAGTAAATGAGAAAATAAGTCACAGCTTTTAAAATAGATTACAATCAACAAAATAAAAAAAAAATGATCACAATCAAAACTTTTAAAAAAATTAATGTTTTTACAATTCTCTCTATAATTAATATGTGTGTTATGGTTACTCTTAATAAATAAAAAAAATAAAATACAAAATTTTTAAATACAATTTTCTTTTTCTTTTACAATCTTTAAAAATACATTTTAGTTTTAATTTTCAGATGATTGCTTTTGAAGTGGATAAAGCATCCAGTTCAATATATATACTCCTGGGTCTCATTTTACGTGATAGATAGGTTCCTCAGAAAACACATGCAAACGAAATCATGCAAAATTAGACGTAACTTAACTTGAAAAAGGGGGAGGGGGGATATGGACTGTGATTTTTTAAAACTCACGTAAAAGCAAAGCACTAACATAAAATTTACTTTAAAATTCGTGCAAAAAAAAATAAGAAAATAAAATATGACTAATAAAAAATTTCAAATTTGAAAAAAATTGATCCAAGACAAACTTTTTTTAGCTATAATATTTAATTTTATTCAAAACAATATATTTTTATGCATAATTTACAGTAATTTATATTTTTTATACACGTTTTAATTATTATCGCTATTTGCCAGTAAACAGGTTCGTTTGCAAACTGATAAAAAAATCAGATTTTTTACAAGATGAAATACAACTAGCGCCAACATCACTCTCATGTTGCGTTAATTAATGGTTTTCTGGTGACAGCATAATTAGTAATTAATCTAACAACTAAAAATTAAATTCTTATTTTTGTCTTTAATTTTCAATTTTAATTGTGCCCACTGCTATTACTCACCTTTTAAAAATAAACTTGCGGACACTAAATGACTAATAATTGATTACTGTACATTCTTTTTTAAAAAGCAAAAACAGAATGTGATTTAAAATGCAAAATTAACATGCACAATGTTTGAACAAATTTACATTATAATCTTGTAAAATTTAATGTGTGTATACATAAAATGTGAAAATCATGATTTTAATTTCATTATTGCATAAAATCTTACTATTATAAAGCACTGAAAATATTGAAATTACTAACATGAAAGTCGAATTCCAATAGTAATGTGCTATTACAGTACTTTCAATATAACGTTAAGTGTGCAAAATTTATTATTTAAAGTAATAGCGTATTATCGGAGTTCAACTTCCGGTGAAACCTGAATGCGTAACTTCAAAATTGTGTTAATTAAGTCTACATAAAAAGAGACCCAGGTGTGTATATATATAACATATTTCAGATTTCTTATAGCTTCTCCTTTATTTTTTTTGCATTGCTTCATATATTCATACATATTACTTTTATAAATCTCTACATATATACTTTAAGGCACAATTATTTTATATAATTCCTTTAATTTTCTAACAGTTTCAACTGTCCTGCAATCTTCATCAGAGCTACAACATTTAAACATATTATCATATAACCACATTATTATTCATAATCATATTCTATTTTTAACCCTGTACTTTTACTTCCCTTTTTCTAACTATTATTTTTTCATTATTTCTTTACTACTTTTATTTTCTTTTTACTTTTTATTTTTTACCTTTCTTCCTAGCTATCATTCACATTAATCTCTAATATATTTTTATCACCTTTTCTTTTTCTTTTAATACCCAATAAATCTAATTCCTTTCCTTCCTTTTTATTATTTATCTATACTTAATCTTTTATTAATAATTTTTATTCCTATTCTTATCTTTATTCTTTATTTCCTTTTATAATTTACTTATTTATTTTATTCAACTTTTGCATAACCTTCCTTTATTTTTAAATTTATAACTGAATCTTTTTTCAAAATCCTTAGCCTCTTTTTCGTATATTCCTTTAGTACAACTTCCTCTATTATCAATTTCTTTAACTTTTTATTGCAATTTCAAACTTTTTATTTTTCAAAACTTTATATATATTTTCAAAGAGGCTAAGGATTTTTAAAAAAGAGACAGTTATAAATTTAAAAAGAAAGAGGAAGGTTATGCAAAGGGTGAGTAAAATAAATAAGTAAATTATAAAAGGAAAAAAGAATAGGATAGGAATATGAATAAAAATTATTAATAAAAAAATAAATATAGATAAATAATAAAAAAGGAAGGAAAAGAATTAGATTTATAGGTATTAAAAGTAAAATAAAAATGTGATAAAAATATATTAGAGTAATGTAGAATGATAGATAGGAGGGAAAGGTAAAAAAACAAAAGTAAAAAGAAAATAGAAATAGTAAAGACATAATGGAAAAATAATAATTAACAAAAAAAGAGAAGTAAAAGTATAAGATTAAAAATAAAATATGATTATGAATAATAATGTAAAATATGTATTTTTATATGTATGTAGAATAATGGTTATGTGATTATATGTTTAAATGTTATAGCTCTGATGAAGACTGCAAGTCAGTTGAAACTGTTAGAAAATTAAAGAAATAAAAAAATTTGCATTAGAGATTTATAAACAGTAATATATTTCAGATTTATTTTTATAAATATTTGCCTTTTGAAAATTTTAGCATTATACCAAAATATATCATCACATCTTTTATTTATGAAAACCTTTGCTTTAATACACATAAAAATCTCTATGTATTTGTATTACAAATAAATTCTATTAATTTTAGCAACCATAAGTTAAATGTGAATTTGTCATCTGGAACTGTTGCCTGGTTAGATTAATACTTTGCTAGCACTGCCACTAATATAATGTCTCACCCTTCCCAAAATATATCGATAACATATAAAAGCATGAAATCAGATAAAATAAATTTTACTTATTATCTAACTGAAGGACTGGTTAGAGAGGGTCCTATATTCAACTTTAATAAATGACTAGATAATTTAACTTTGTAAATGTTTATTAGCTCTGAAGAAGATGCAAGTAATATGAACAAGAAAATATCAAAATAATAATATGAGTCTCCATTTTCATTATAAATATTTTTGCATGTATGATTGTCTAGTTGCAGAACAGCCCGATAAAATCTCTCTCTGCTCCAGATAATGGAAGCATACTGGAAGTTTACAAAACAAATAATTTTAAATAGAAGATAATCAATTCTTTACACATGCATTGTATTGTTATAGTGAATCAACATGGTTTTTGTTGAATGTGAGGAAACTCTTAATCAGAGGCTTTGAAAAGATAAGAGCAGCTTCTATCTTGTGCCTTGGATCGAGAGTTTCTTCGATTTAATATAAAAGTAAAGTGCATGTGTAAAGGGTTGATTACTTCCCAGTTTGAACCTACACTAGTAAATTTATTAGTCAATTACATTAAAACAAACAATTTTACATTGCATAAGCTTAAAAAATAGCATGTTCACATAAGAAGTGGGCTACTGATTTGTTATGTGTATATATATATGTAATATGAAAGACCACTAGTAAAATTTATCTGAAAAAGTGATGGATAAACATCTAAAAGCAAAAAGTTATATTTGAAATTTAAGATTAAAAACCACTCTGCAAAGTGAAATTTGATAGAAGTTTAAATTTAAAAAAGATATTCATTTTCCTTTTTTTTTTTTAAAACAGTTTTTTACTCTTTAAACAATATTTTTTAAAAAAAAAAAAAAATTAAAAATTGAGAATAAAATTTAAATATTAACCATAGAGGATTTGAATTCAGACTTTCAAGCACCCTTCAACTATCCATACTATCTCAAGTATATCAGTGGTAAGGATAGCTGAAGGGTGTTGAGTTTAAATCCCCTAAATTTACAAGTAGGTTCCAGGTATGTGAAGAGTGACTTGTATATCAAACATTTACATATTAACCATAGACAAAATTTCTTATAGGATTTTAACAAATACCGATCAACTCTCCCTCTCTCCAGAAAAAAAAAAACGAAAATACTTTTTTAAAAAAAAATATATATGTAAATAATCAAAAATCTATATTATAAATGGGGAGAAAAAAAAAGATGGCTTATCTTTTTTAAACAAATATTTAATTTTCTTTTTCTGTTTTAAGTTAATAAAATATGGTTTTAATTTCTCCTTATATGTAAAAACAAAAAATACTTAATTGTAATTATTAATTAGAGAAAATATAACTTACTATTAAAAATTTATCGGCTGAACGTTTTCGAGGAACCATGTCTCATACTCATAGCCTTCATGAAAAGTGTAATAAATATATGCAAATGTAAATATTCAAATAAGGTGTGGGGTGAGATTATATGCTAAGATTATATTTGTTAAATTATAACATTTTTCCATATAAAACTTGAATTTTTTATGCTTATTTACTTTTCATCCTTATCATTTTAAACATATATATCAACTTTGAAACCTGCCAATTAAACTATAGTAATTCACTATCTATAGATATACTGAACAAATGATGAAGATATGTGGAAGAGATTGTGATCTGGGCCAACTGATGAGTGCTGGTTCAGCATGAAATGAGCATCTTGGTGATCAAATACTTTTTTCACATTTTTGATATGTTTCAGTAATGTACTAAAAATAATATGTATAGGAGGCTAAATTATAACTTGCCATATGGAATTACTTGAAAGAGTGTATGTTTCTAAGGCATCTGTAGTATGAGAGATTAGTCTGAATTCTAGGCTGATGGACAGTTGTAAAGGTTTGAGTTAAAGGTGAAAGATGCACTGATAAAAACTAAAAACTTGCAAATATATACATGAACGTATAGTATAATGTTAATATTTAGGCCTTAAATATGTATATTTTATATTTCTATATAAAAGTAAATACTGCACTACCTATAAAACATTAAGTAAAAGAGTTCATTTACGATTATTACATTCAATGCTTTTCACTCTTTCTAACTTTTGTTACTTTCTATTTTATATAATATTAATCTATGAATGGAAGTATAAGTACATTAAATGTTTTAAAATTAAGATCATAATCAGAAAAGAGATATAACTGAAAAATGATACTTTTTTTTCATTATTTTAGGATGAAGCACTAATCATAGTTATAATTATTTTATTAAGCACACAGAAAGTATATGTAAGTACTTTTAAGACAGGCTATAATCTGTAACCAATACACCTAGAAATTTATAAAAGTCAAGCAATATCTTTATTTTGCTGATAGAGGGACCTCTCAAACCACGACACAGGATAGCGACTTTTATAATGATAAGAGCGGCCATCTTATCTTTAACCTAACTTTCCACTTATATAGGCCAATCTGAAGCATTTTGATTTGGGAGCATAAAGCTGTTGTTCTCCCCACTGTTTAAGTCCACTATTTCCTAAACAAATTAACTTGTTGTAAATCACAAGATTTCGTGAATGTTAATTTGTATAGGAAATAGCGGACTTAAACAGTGGAGAGAACAGCAGCTTCATTCTCCCAAATCAAGATGCTTCAGATTGGTCTATATAAGTGGAAAGTTAGGTTAAAGATAAAATGGCTGCTCTTATCTTTATAAAAGTCACTATCTTGTGTCATGGTTTAAGAGGTCCCTCTATTGGTAAAATAAAGATATTGCTCGACTATTATAAATTTCAAGGTGCATTGGATACGGGTTATAGCCTGTCTTAAAAGTAACCATAGTTATGTAATTTTTAATGATATACTAGATTTTTTGGGCCAGAGCCAATAATGATCATGTTTATCATTATATTAGTGTTTTTTAAAGTTGTTTAACCAGAAAACTTATCACACATGTGTATATTTAAATATAGTGCTCTTCAATTGCAAATTAAATCAATAATTCTATAAACATTACATTTTTTTTTCCAGCACAATTAATGTCCCCATTCTCTTGAGAGCATATGAGTTTCAATTTGGGCGCTCATTTGATGTGGCTATTAATATATTTTTTTCAGGTAACCATTGATTTGTGACCTTGGATAGGATTGCACGTTACTTATATAGAATGACAATAAAGAACTTTGTATACAATAATTAAAAGTTTATTTTAAAAGTAAAGATTTTCAACAATTTTAATAAATAAAAATTATGTATATAATTTATATACACAGATAAATGTATTCGGTATGATTAATTATAAATTTATATTAAAACAAATGTGTTTTTTCTATGAACAATTAATTATAAAGTGGAGATGACATTCTTAGAAAAAGTAATTAAGATTCTTATTAGCAGATCAGCTAATTAAAGAGAGAAGTACCTGATGTAACTTAGGATGTTATTTTAGTAATCCTTTTCAAAGATAAAAATTGTAAATGGTATGATTGGACAAATAAAGCAGTGAACCAAAATGAAGTTGGAGAGTTATTTACCATCAATAGATCAATGGATTGAAATGGCAGCTGATGGACCCGATTTTGCTTATAAGCTAACTCCAGGAACTATAAATAGGGGTTATAAATCATTGTGCTCAATTTTACTTCTGTTTGATTGTTGCATATATACTTTGAACTGTTGCTGATTGCAGATATACTTTGCTGAACTATTATTGATTAGTGCTGAATCATTATTGCTGCTCATTAATTCTTTATTGTGCCTTCATATATACATATTGTGCCTGGTATTGAAAAATATCATGATAGAGTATAGAAGTCACAATCTGCTTCACTCTTGCTAGCTGGCAGAGTGCAAAACGAAGATCTATAGAGAAGTATGGAAAGGAACCATCAGTTAATGTAGAAATAATGTTGTGTCCATTATATGCCTAAATCTCAAGTTTCTACTATCATGGGGAGAAACAAGGCATCAATCAACAAGTAACCTACTATATGATACTGCCTAATTAAAACCTATCACCACTATAGCTATACTTGAACAAAATCCACTATACCAATACCTGAAATCCAAGCTCATAGATATAAACTTTAAAAATATTTTAGTATAAATTTCTAGTATTAACATTGCATATTTATCTCCATTATAATGAAAATTATTTTATAACTTATTATTATTTATTGATTTTGTAAATCTATAACCAATATGACAAAGGATTGCTGTTTTATTTTATCATGTCATGATTCAGTTGGTATAAAATCTAAAAGAAGAGTAAAGTTTTTATCCAAAGTGGTTAGCTTGTTATTGTAATCCTAGGTCATGTTTTTAAAGACTTAATATTTTAAAACCAGTCATTTCCACTTCTTGCAAAATTAAAACAGGCTGCAAAGTCAGAATAATTTAATATTGTCTTCCATTGTCTTTGAATTTTTACAGTTTTAACAAACTACCCTCCAGTTTTGGGGAAGAATAATTTGGATGTATTGATATAAGCAAACTGCTGTAACTTTATTTCAGGATGTCTTGTTTAGATTCATTTATATGTGTGTTATGTATCGTATTACATTGTAAATAAAAAATTTATAATACATTAATAGTAGATATATATCAGCAAGTTATAGAAAGTTTAAAATGCTCGAAAGCGCTTGGCCCATTTAATTGTTTTTGGTTTTTGCAGCTTCTTCATCAGTGGGTAAATCGCTTTTATATGCTAGTAATAAAGATAAGAAAAGAGATAACAGTTCTAGTTTTATCTTCCTCCCTCCTCTGTAACTCATGAAGCTGAGAGTAATAGCGGTTCTGGCTTGGAATATGGACCTCAGAGTAAATAGTGATTCCACTTAAATACAGACCTGAAAAAAATCAATGCTATCCCAAACTCCTGTGCATTGCAGAGAAAAGCAGTATAAAAATATCAGTCAGAACAAGAGAAGTATCATGAGGCAGTAGCAGAACTAGAAGATGACATGCCGGACAAAGATAGACCTTCTAATCCAGTGAACACCACTGAAGGTTCCAAGGTGGACCTAGGAATTTATACAGGCTCTCTGTGCTTTATTATTATTTGTCGTAAGCCGCAAGGTCAGATTTATGTAAGCTTGTGTGCAATCATAAGGCCAGTACTGTAATTCATGCATTAAATTGTAATCATAAACCTGTTTATTAAGAGTATATATAACTATTAATATTTGTGTAAAGTATAAATATATTAATGTTAGCTTGTTAACAATAAACATTTGTTGTTATTGTTAATTTATTAGTAGTTGCAATTATTTTGGTTTTGCCTTCCCCTGACCTAAACAGTCAGAAAAGTATTGCCATGTGTTTTACTTCTTCATAAATGATTGTGATACCAATGAGATTACTGGTCACTTGCATCCTTATCTTACTTAGAGCAGCAGTATGCAGTAGATGAACATTCCTACCATATATCATCTGCTTTGTTCTTTGTACATGTCTTGGATGATACCATGTACAAACTGCCAGTCACTCTTACACTTAGTACCTTTACAATGTTATATGATAGATGAAAATTCCTACTCTAGATCATATTCCTAGATCATATATATTTACTTATTCATAAATAATGTAAAGTTAGATGTTATTTTCTTGTATTTTACATTTGCACATATAACATTTAGTTAATTCCCTGTAGTGTATTATAGTCTGAAAGTATTACGATAGTCCAATTATTTAAATAGTTAATGAATTTAGAGTATCCCCAGAAGGTAGGTTTACTAATCTTAAAACAGACCAGCCTAAAATATATATACTATACTTGTATTTAAATAATCTTAAAACTGTAATAACAATTGCCTGTAATCATTAGTCTATGCAATGACTTTATATTGGTTCAGAAACAGTTTAAAAAGTACTACACCATATTACATCATATATTATCTGAACATAAAGCTAATCAATCATTAATTATATCAACTTGTTTAGAAATTAACACAGCAGTCAATTTATGCTATCATGTATGTATTTTAAATTTGTATATACTTTAATCAGTTGTAGTGTTTCATTATCTTTAGCATTTGTCATTATTTTGCAATCAATAATTTAATTAAAATATGAGTCTTGTATGTCTAGCTAATCTTAGTAGTCTATAAAAAGAAAATGTTTGTTCTGTGTCATTGGAATATGGATATTCCATGCAAATTGCCCTTGGGTGATTTACACGTGAGCTGTACATTTTGACAGTTACAATATATATTAGTGGCACCCAATGTGGGGCTGAGATATAAATATGAATCTCTCTGAGATCAAAAGACTAATTTCAATTATATATTCATTTAAAAGAAAAAGAGATACTTTGAAAACTTTAATAATGTAAAAATAATAGTAAATAAGTTTGTTTTATTTTTGTTTAACAAATTGAAGTAGAGAAGAGGGAAATTTTTAGTTTAAGTTTACTTTAGATTGCATTTAGAAAAGTAATCTTATTGATTGCAAAAATATATTTAATAAAAAAAAGGTGGTTGTTTGACAAATTATTACTAATAGTAAGAAGAAAAAAAAGTATATACATAGAATACAATGCATAATAAAAATTATCTTATTTAATAGTGAAATTTAATATTGGCAGTATATATATAAATGAAAGTAAACATATATATGTAACATCCCCTAATATATATAGAAGACCAATTTAGTTTTTAATTAGACACTATAAAAAGTTTAAAAGTAGGAAAGATCATCAAAAGAGAGAACGTGGATGGAAATAAAGGACTTCTGCGTGGAATTTATGTGTACTCATGTAAAGCATGGTGGAATCAAGAATTAGTGTTGAAAACAGAATTTTGAATTTAATTGGATAAAATAGATTCTTATTGTTGATGTGTATTTTCTTGTATTTGTATAAAATGGAAAGTGAGTAGCAAAGTCATAATTTAATACCTGAGGAGGTAACCTGAGAGGAGGATAGTCCCAATACTTTCAAAAAGCCCCAAGTTGTAGAAAGAACAGTCAAGACTATGGAAATGGAAATGCTTCTCAATATTCTCATACAAAGCCAGCATAAATGATTGTGATACCATTGAGATTTCTGGTCATTTGCAATCATTATTTTACTTAGAGCAGTAGTGTGTGGTAGATGAACATTCCTACTGAATATCATGTTTTGTTTGTTGTACAACTTGAATATTGTTTGTGAACAACTGGTCATTCTTATGCTTAGTAAGTGATAGATAAAAATTCCTATCGTATAGCGTATTCTTAGCTCACATGTATTTATTTATTCATAAATAATGTAACACAGATGTTGTTTTCTTGCATTTTACATTTGCACATATAGCGTTTAGCTAATTACATTACAGCTTGAAAGTATTTACGGTAGTCTGATTATTTAAATAGTTAATGAATATAGAGTAGCACCAGATTGTAGATTTATTAATCTTAAAACTAATAATAATCGCCTGTGATCATTAGTCTATGTAGTGAATTTATATCAGTTCAGAAATAGTTTAAAAGGTATTATACTATATTATATCATATATTATCTGTGCATAAAGTTAACCAATCATTAATTGTATCAACTTGTTTTAAAAATTGACAGGGCAGTCAATTTATGGTATTGTGTGTGTATTACAAATTTGTATATACTTAAATAAATTGGGGTATCTCATAATCTTTAACATTTGTCATTATTTTGTAATCAATAATTTAATTAGAATATGATAGAGGGTTTCATGTGCTTAGCTGATCTTAGCAGGCTATAAAAAAATATTGTTTATTCTGTGACATTGGAATGTAGAGATCCCATGCAAATTAGCCTTGGGCGATTTGTGTGTGAGCTGTACATTTTGGATGGTTACATTATATATCATTATCATTAGCAAACAATTTTTGCAATTTTAATCATATGATTACCAAATATAGTTCTTAAGCAACCTTAAAGAAACTTCCATCTATTAATGAAGAAAAAAAGTAAATATTCTACTTAGTTACTCTTGCTTTATCAAAAAGAGAGTATACATCATCGCTAAAAGAAATAAAAATATTTGTTTAGTTAAAAATTTGCTCTATATTAGTAGTGTGGTAATCCAGAGACCAGAAAATTCATGGACCAAAGCTCAAACTATAACTTCTCATATTCTAAAGTAGCAAGACCTAAGTCTATGAAAATTAAGTGAAATGGTTGAGTGATGGACTTGGGAAATTAATGATTTCTGGATGGAAACACAACCTTCCATATGTGGTACATGGCTATCATATGATCTCTTGAGCAGTTAACCAGATTTTTTAACGTTTTCTATAAATTCATATCTTTGTTATGATTGATAATATAATATAAGAATTTGTCACCATAATTAAGTTTGTATATTAACAATGGACTGAAAAGAAAAAAGTTTGCTGTTGACTAAAAGAAGAAAAATCCGTTGATTTTTCTTTGAAGTCTTAAAGGAACTGAACAGGATAAAATACTAATGTCTATTTCATATGCTTTTATAATTGCAGTTATATTACTAAGTGATTATTCATATAACAAATAAATAAATATGAATTGCTTATCAATATGCATTATCTAGCGCTGTGAATTGTTTAAAAAAAACCCGCATGGTCTTTTCAATTTCTAGATAGTTCTTAAATGAAATATCAGTTGAGTTTTCTTGAAGGCAGAATGAATGTGTGTTTGAATGATCATTTTATCCCAATAGGTATTTAATCAGGATAGACAAAACTAAATTATGACCATTATTGCCAAAAGACTAAAGTTGTCAGCCAAGGCATCTTTAGCAGTCAAAGGCAGAGGGTGCTAAGAATTCCTGATTGCAAATTCAGTTAGCATTTAAGACAACCTTTTATATAGATCCCTACAATTAAAGTGAAAGAAAATTTCATGAACTGAAAGAAAATATGACTAGGATTAAATGGAATATTGATGAGCTTTATGAAGTGAGAAATCAATTAATTTAAAAAATAGACATATACTTTACTATAAAGGTATATGAAGGTTCAAAAGTAGTGGGATTTATTATAAATACAAAATGAAAGAACAATATTGTGAAGATTAAGGGTATATCAGATAGAGTCGAGATTTATTATCAATGGAAGATATCAAATGTAGATAATTTAGGTTTATATCTCAATAAGTTAACATTGTATTATAAAAGTAAAGGATATTTATTTGCATATATAAAATGCTTTTGATCAGATCAAACAATTAAAATTATCATGGGTTAATACATGAGTAAAGCACAAAAGTGCTGTGGATCAATTTGGTCATGGTGGCAGAAATGAGAGAATATAGACTTGCGGAGTTCTTTCTTTGAAAAAAAAAAACTAAACAAATAGACATAAAAGCATCCAAATGAAAGTACAGTAGTTAGTAAGATGTAAAATATGTTAATGCAAGAGTAGAGAGATAAAACCAAGTAAAAATGACAGTATTAACATTTGATATTTTTAACCTTCAGAAACATTCTAATAAATTTAAATCAAAACTTGCAAATCATTTTAAAATAACAACAGATTTTGAAGATAAATATTACCAAAATCACACTTTTCTTTATTTTGCTGTAATATCCTATAAATACAATTTATCCAAACCACTTCGAACACTTTTTAGCAAAACCCTTTATTTGTACATTTATACATACACCTATGTTTTGACTGTCCTGCAATGTATGCATATATGTACAAATAAAGATTTTTGCTAAAAAGTGTTCGAAGTGGTTTGGATAAATTGTATTTATAGATTTTGAAGATGTTTCAGATTTGATTGAAATCAATAAAAACATAACTGGCATTCTTTTAAGAACTTCAAGAAAGATAGATAATACAAAAAAAAAATAGCAATTTTCCAATAAATTTTCTCCATGACAAGATCATATATGAAGACTGAGATATGACAATATATGAAGAAAAGAAGGAATATAAAAAATTTAAAAAATGATCTTTTAAGAATAATTGAATATTCAACGTTTTGTAAAATGGTACAATAAGAATCAATAATGAAATAAAAAAAATATAATTGGGAACTTGCAAGGAAAGCTATAAAAGAGAATAAAAACGTCAAAATTTATAAAACTCCATCTTGCTAATGTGAAAAAAAAATTTTCTTCATTAATAAGAAAAGCTGGAACTTTTATTAAAAACAGTGATAAGAACATATTATGTTTTACTGAAGGTTTGTGATAATGGTGTTTTAGTTTATTTTTATATTGGACTATTTCCATCATCTATGTGTGGAAAAATTCTATGATGAATTATATAGTGATAAAAAGAACGAGAAAACAAAAGAATTATATAGTAATATCACAACAAAATGAAGTACCCCATTACGATTATTACATTTTCTTAATTGTCCAGAATTTTAAATAAAGAAGTGTGACATGCAGTCAAATCTATAAAGAAAGAAAAAGCTCCAGGAAATAATTGAATTATTAATAATATTTTAAACGAAACAGGTGAAGAAATAAAATAAGTGATGGCAAAATTATATACCAAATGTTTAAAGTGTACAAGATGAGTGGAAAAATGCAGAATTAATATTGATATTTAAGGAAGCTGTTACAGAAGGCATTTCAAATTAGAGATCTCTCAATATTCTATTAGTTCTATAAAAGATAATTGTAACTTGTTCATGGTGAACTTTGAAAAAAGGACCAACGAATATGAATTGCTTTGGATTTATAAATTACGAAAAAAGATTTAATAATATACGCATCACAGGGATTAAAATTTTGAATCATCAATATATAGATCCAGAATATTGTTGTATTCTGAAAAATTTATCAAATGCAATAGCAGTGATTAGATTTCATGGTGATACTACAAAGATTAACATTGAGAAGGATGTATGACTGAATGATTCCATATCTCCAAAACTTCTTACAGCAGATTTAGAAAAGGTATTTTAAGGATTAAAGTGGGAAGTTAAAGAATAAAAATAAAGATGATATAGTTATTATTATAAGTAAAGCTTCATAGTATCAGAAAATGTTGCAAGAGTTATCATATGAAAGTAAGTAATATTTACTAAGGCAATAAACCTTTAAGCATGTGCACTTGAAAATACAAAGGTAGGGACCTCTATAGGTCTTAACCACAAGCTTAGGACTATAGATTAATGCTAATAAAAAAAAAAACTAAAGTAACATTCAATGAATTTTCTTAGAAGATGAAAATAAAAAATTATAATCATGAATTAGAAGAAGTTAAAAACTACAAATATCTTAACTGGATTATTAATATAAATGAAAGAATAATGGATGAAATTAATCATAGAATTACATTTAGATAGAGCACAACATAGTTTTAAAAACAAATCTATGTTCTTGGATCTGAGATCTTATATAAAAAACACTACAGAGATTTTAGACCATTCAATGAAGTATATATGTTAGAAGTAACAAAAAAAGAATGAAAATTAAATACATGGGTGAGAGAACAAACAGGAATCATTGATATTCTTATTAACAGACTAAAATAAAATTAGGTTGGACATATTGCTAGAAAATATGATAATAGATGGGACAGTTGAAATTTTAAATTGATTCCCAAGGAATTGTAAAAGATATTTAAAAAGACCATATGTGAATTGAATAAACGAAATAAGGAAGTTCACTGGTGTGATGTGAAGAAGAGAAGCAATGGATCAGCGAAACTAAATTAAACCTGGAGACTTTTATCCTGTAGTAAATTAATGATTGAAAATGATGCTGATATTATTAACAATGATTTTGTATTGACCAAACAGATGTCAAATATCCAGCTAGTGAGATTTCATAAAAATGTATACATTGAGATTATTTGTTCTTCAAATACATAGTTAATAAAGGCAAACTTCTTTATAACTCAAATAACATAAAATCAAATCAAGAGTTACTGATTTATTGTAATTATAATAATTAATTCTTGCATATTTTGCAGTTAAAAGAAAAAAAAGATAAATTATACTTCTAATATTTTCAAAAGATTATTACATAAGGATGTTATAAAATTTTCAATATATTATTTCTGATATCTTCATAGCAGCAGCATAATTGAGGTGAGTTAAGAAAATGGTTGTCATTAGACTTATTAATAAAAAAATAAATAATCATATGGCTTTATTCCTTGAGAGTTTGTAAGAAATTCGAGCATTGGAAATGCCAAGACGTAAATCAATTCGAGGATCTTAGAACCTGATCCTGAAACTCTATCACTGTATTATACCATACAAGGCAGCCATTAATAAAAATTTCCACTGATCTTGAAACTAAATATTACCAGTATTAAAAACAAAAATATAAAATAATTAATAAATATTAAGAATCCACTTAAAATTTTAGCTTATTAATCTCAAAATAATACCACTGCTTCATCAAATAGAAAAACATGCCATCAGATGTTAATATTTAGATTAATATTTATATTAATAAATATGGTTAATAACTCTTTATTCAATACAATATATTGTCTCACTACAATTAATTTTCTTCTCTTGCAGTTTCGACTACCCAGTAGTCTTCATCAGAGCAAAAAAATATTTAAATATACATGAAAATAAAATAAAACTAATTGCAGAAGAATGTTGCATTGAATAAAGTGTAAATGAGACAAATTAATAATTATATTTATTATTAAAATCTATGCATAGAAGATTAATAAGAACTAATAATAATATTATTATATAAGTAATTATTAGGTTTTCATCAAGAAATTGATTTATAATACCCAAAATGTTTAGACATTGGACACATAGACAGATAAGTACTGCTATATTTTTTCTATTTAACATTAGCTAACAAACTTAATTAAAAAATGAGTACATGTATAGATTTATTTTGCCAATTTATAAGCACAATGCCCTGGGTGTTTAGGGTAATGATACATTGGGGGACTCTAGAACTCAAGTTCTATGTCCTATCAGCATAATTCTGCGGTTTCAGCGCTTGCATTTTATAAGCTACCGAATTACAAATTATTCAATCATAATTATTAGCGCGAATAAATTTTTTAAAAACGAGAAAATCAAGGGCGTTGGTAAACGCGTGCGTAAGTTATCTCAGTTGTTTTTGTAAAATGAACTCAACAGACATTGTACACTTAGTAATGGGTATATACGTTTATACATTGAATTTTACAAAGTATAACAAGTATGTTATTTTATAATTAAATTTTTAAAAAAAAATTGTCGTACGTGCATATATGATGATGGAATACTGATATCCCCGTCCCATCAAGTATATGTAAATATTGCTGGGAATTGTCAGTAAACAAACGATAAAATAATTGAAAAATAAAACATCCACACATATATTTTAGCGTAAATTAGGTATATATATCACGTTGATTTATATTTTTGTCAAATTATTTAATTAAGTCTTAAAAAAAAATCACGCACAAATATGTTTAAAACTATATTTACAATTAAAAATACAAAAATATGAAAGCACATGAATTTATTTGGAAGCGAAGAAAAACTGCTTTATTAAATTTCTATATACATACAATTTTTAGTAAAATTATCTAGTATTGTTTAAGAATACACTCAGTTAACTTTTCCCATTATTCTTCTGGCACAAAGAAATTAACAACAAAAGTAAATTATATAAAAAAGATCTAAATATTTCTCCACAGAATCCAGAGGTTAGTAAAAAGCAAGAAAATAGCCGAAAAAAATAAAGCATTTTTATAAATGATCATTTTATTGTTACAGTAATAGTTCGGTGAATTTTAACAATAAACATTTAAAAAAGTAAACAAAAGCGTTAAATAACGGTAAAATTATTATCAAAGAAACCAATTATCCTTTCTAAACTAAGACAGATGCAATATTTATCTTTGTAAAAATTATCTAATCCGTAAAATTCATACAACTTAACAAGATAAAAAATTAAAACGCTGTAAGTTTGTTTATTTATTATTAAGTAAAAATATAAACTAATTCCAATTTTTTTTATTGTACTGTATTTTAATTAAGTTATATATTTTACGTAACTAATTTATCTTACCGTTTTCTAGTTGAAGCGGTACAGTATGCTCCTTTAAATTTCTTATATGATCAATCGTCATCTGAAGGAATTCTGGATAGTTTTTAAATTCCTCGAGGAAAAACAACGCCTGCACAGTTGTCTAGTTAGTACAACTTTAGCGCCACTATGGCATTCAAAGTGTAAGAAACTCGCGCGTGACGGGACGTAGACTTATTCATTTTAAGAAAGTAGGGGAAGAAGGTTTAGTCGAGGCAAATACTTGTGCTGTACTGTACGTGTATTTGCTTTAATTAATTATTATTTGTAATTAAACAATTGAAAGTAAAGCTATTGAAAATATTTTGAATTTCATTAGAAAATCATAACATTAAAGATATTTTTAATATAAAACTTTATGCTAAGATTTTTGCTCAAAGTCAAGGTTTAGGTATCTAGGCTATAGAACATTAGACAAGGGATAACATTTCATCATCGATAGTAGATTACGATCTTAATTAATTTAGTACTAAAGAAAATCTCATGGGTGGCTTTTATTTCCGTGGAACTAATAAATATTGATTGAATAAAGTCACAGATGTAATTAAATGAAGATTACTTGTATTAAAGATTTAATAACGCAAATTTCTTAATTTGTTTGAATATGTGCATGTTTTAAAAAAGGAAAATCCCAATTAGTGTCTTCTTCTTCCTCCGTAATCCAGACCGATTTTTGTGCATGCTTCAGCAAAATATGTCTGTATTTTGATAATTCAAGGAAATGTGTTCGGTTTGCGTATTGTATGACTTCCTTTTCACACGCTTCTTCACTATCTTGTATCATCGCTTGAAGTTCTAGGATAACAGATTTTTTTTCAAAAAAATTAACATTTTGACCGGAAATAGGATTCTACCTTTTACTATCATTTCACCGGAAAAAAAAATTACAGGATAGGAAGCATCTATCAATAATTAAATATTGCTCCAAACGGGAAACACAAAGTACAAATTATTTCTCATTTTTAACAAAGAGATTTACAAAGTTTATTTCTTATCATGGCTATTGGTTAGTTCTTATTTTTAATTAAAAAGTGTTTTTTTTTTAAAAAAAACAACAACAACAACATATCAGCATTATTTATTTATTAAGAAAAAAGTGTTTGACACAATGTATTTTTTTATATTTGTAAAACATTGTCCATAAATAATTTATTCCTTTTTTAGTTTGTTAATTTTTCTGCCGTAAAGCATATGACTTTCTTTTTTGCGACTTTATAAGAAGTTCGAAGTCCAAGTCGGATACTCTACCTATTGCGCCGAACCGCGCAGAGTTTCTGCCTGTAGTATTTATTACTTGATCTGCTTTATTATATATTACAATAATTATTTGCCAAGAAAGAAAAGTTAAAAACTAGAACTCGTTAATTGTTTATCTAACTATAATAATATTTTCTAGATATTTTTCTATTTCATTCGATTATTTTTATATTTATTGATCTAAACATCACATGATCACTACTGTATGGAGAGTTTTGCCTGTTTATTGATCTAACTATCTAGTTCTTGGGCCATTTTTCTTTTCTTTTTCCCTCAATAAATCATCCCCTCCCTCCCCTTTTTTAAAAAAAAAAAAAAATCTAAATACCCATTTCGTTTGTTTATTTATCTATTATTTTTCATTCTATTTTTTTTATCCACCCATTATATAAAGCACCTTACAGTTATTTCCAATAATAGTACCACATTATTTTTTTGTATGTTTACACACATTCTTCTAAAAACCAATTCTGTCCGTCCAACTCAACAGCTATCTACTGTAGTCTTGGAATAATCAACAGCCACCAAATGGTATAATGCAAAAATATCCTCATTTCAGATCAGTTTCTGGTTTTTTGCTTTCATTATTGAGGATTAGGATTCAAAGTTAGAAATAATCTATCTGTGCATCTAGCAACCACTTTTTCCTCTTTTATACTATTCAAACCAATAGCTTGAAATTTTTTAAAAAAAAATCCCAATAATCAAGTAGTAAGCACACAAGAAAGTCATTTGATATTGTTGTTAGTATTAACCTTATCAGGTGAAGTGTAGAAGAGACCTACAGTTGGTATAAAACTGAATTTCTAAAATATATAGAAACTGATTTCATGACAGATCTATATATCTATGCAAGTGATTTTTTTTTAATATCACACTATTAACTTCAATTATATAAAGGAGTAAAAGGTAACATACTAATGACATAAAGTCCTAGCTTTGAATTTTACTCCTCACTGATGAAGATGAATACAGAAACAAGTCTGAGGGCGGTGATAATATAGTACTGTCATCTTGTGGTCATTCATTATTCAAGCTTACAGTAGATGTTTCTAGAATAAGATAAAAACAATTGCTTTAGGAACCTTACAATAAATTTAATTATTTCTTTAAATTAGTATTTAATCAGTGATTAATGTATGACATAAATTTTAATTATAAACTTCAAATTACAATAAAAAAATTTTTTTTTTTTAATAAGCCTATTTCAAGCAGTCAATTACAGAATGAAGACTTTCCAACACTTAATTTTAAAATGTAGCAGGCGAGTTGTACATTACACAGCAAACATTTGTAGTTTCAACCTTTGTTTTTTATCATTTAGTAAAGACTAGCTAGTATCTGTTTTCTAAACAATAATTGAAGGACAATTCAAGTTAGCTATAGATAAGCTATCTGAAAAAAATATTATAATTCTACTTAAATACTGGAAAAAATTTCAAACTTCAACCAGTCTGAATTTAAGCCCAAATTATAGACATAGCAGAGAGATAACCATAACATACTAAAAAATTTCTGATTAATTGATATATATATCTTACATATAAAATCTGCATATTTTCTATTGTCTGATTGTTGACTGTATAAATGTTCGTCTGGTATCACGTTTTAAATTCACAACCACTACGTTTATGTAAAGAAAGTCATTCTGCCATTAAATAAAAAATGCTGGGAAAAAAATCAGAACAAATGCTTTTAACTATATAGATATAGTATGTATTCCAAAGTAAAGGTTCCCAGTCAGCTGCAAAAACAGTCACCGATTTATAATTTGGTGTTAGAGCACTCTGAGCTTTCATGGTTTGTCAATCCCCTATTATAATTCAGATGAACAACATACTTAACAATGTTTATAAATTTATTAACAATGTTTAATAAAAAAACATATTTACATTGAATCTTAAAAAAAAATATTAAAGTAACTAATTAAAAAACATTACAAATATTGTATTTAATAAAAAAATATTACAAAAATGATGGACTCAAAGGCTGGTGTTGTTGTATTCTGACATTAATAAATGGTAACTATTAATAAAGCTAAAAAAAAAAAACCTGTTACGATTAGTTATAACTGTCTGAAAATTAAAAAAAATAAATTAAATTTTTTATTCAGAGAATGCTCCACTAAATATATATTAATGCTGTGAAATATAACAGATGTGTCTAAAAATGTAATTTTTAATTTAGCTTTATTAAAATTTGGAAATTTATTTATATATTAAATTTTTAAAAAAATTTGTCAAAGCAACCAATTATTACAAAAACTCTGGGCTGATGTATTCCACCATACTCACATTTAACATCTTTTGTTTAATTTACATTAAATGTTAAAAAAAAATTGTTAAAACAACTAATTAAAAAAAAAATCCCGGACCTTTACAAGACCAGGTGCAGCTGGTAATATATATATATTATCTAATGAATATACCAATAGCTATTAACAAGCTTTTCAGAATATCCCTATCCTCAGATTGGTTTCTAGCTTCTGGCTTTTCTCAGTGAGGCGTTAGGATATTCAAGCTAAAAACTGGTCTGAGGATAGGGATATTCTGAAAAGCTTATTAAGAGCTATTGGCATGCTCATTAGATAACATTTGAAATACAAGCCTAATAAATTAGGTCATGTGACATATGACTTGATTTCTTTGCACATATATATTATTGCAAAGTGAACAATGAGAACAATATGACAGTCAGTATTTTTCCATGATAATAAAATCAAAACCAAATATATATTTTTTCCAGATAACTATAATATTCATATAAATGTTCTGGATATTCATCAAGAAAAGATAGTCTATATAATTTAAACTTAGCTTTCATTAATGCATGCTTTCGATATTTATCATATCATAATCATAGCCATCTCACTTTTTTAGTGTTCTCAGCTTTTATGTATACTTGATAATTATTTTAATATTTAAAAACATTTAAATTTATTTAATATTCAAAAATATTTAAATCCCTTTAAAGAACTCACTTCTTCAAAGGGATGGGGGACTTGTATTTTTTCTATTTATTGAGTATCGGTCTTTTGCTATTACCTAAGCCTCTTCAATCTTTCATTTTCTGTCTTCCCGCTCAATTCCAGCTGTAGATAAATCAAATTTATAGCCAGAATTTTGTTCACGGTCCATAAATATTGAGGAATAGTCATTACTTTTATGTGCTCTATTATATAGGTATTTATGCTGGACTAATCTCATTGAGAGATTAGCCCTCGATTCCCATAATATGTAAACTTACGCACAACTTGGTTGCATTGAAGTTTAAATTGACTACGTTTTCTGTATGAAGGAATGAAAGTATGAACAGACTGATCATTTACTAATCAATAAAATGTAACGTTGATCTTATTTTATATAAATCACATGTAAATATGAATTAGGCAAATAAAACTTAAATATATAATTTTTCACACCATCATCAGTCATTGTAAAGGAATATAACATCATTAACTCTAGTTAAAAATATATATAAAAAGAAAGAAAAATGGAAGGGGGAAGGAAAAATTGAAGAAGTGAGATGTTTTCAACAATTATTGAATTATTGAGGATAAATATCTCTTTAAGTATAATTCTGCTTATCTGACTCATAGTCTTTTTTCTTTACATCATACTAACAAACTATTATTTCATCTATGTCATGTGACCTTTTTCTAGGTCTTTTACAATATCTTGGGATCCAATTTAAAACACTAATCCATCTATTATCATCTCTTCCAATAATATGACTAACTCCATTTCAGTCTCCAATTTTTTCAATGATGTCAATATATCTTTTTTTTAAATTTATTATCAAAATATCATACTTTTGATCCTTTCTTGTTATTCCCAACTTAAATCTCACCATACTTTGCTGAGTGGTCTGAAACTTCTATACTGTTTTTCTGAAGTGTCAAAATCTCAGACCCATAAAACACATAGGAATATTTCCTTTTACTATTATGCTATTTTTATCAAAATCATTTCATGTAAAGTTTAATTCTATGTTTAATATTATTTATTACGTTTCTCTTTGCATTAATAAATTGACCAAATTGTTTGTAGTTGTTAATCTATTTTAATTTATATTTATCAATCTTTATTTTCTTTTTCTGAGAAAATTCATTGAACATTACTTCTGTCTTTTTAATATTTATCTTTAGACTTGGAACATTTCTCGAAGCTCTGAAGCATTATTTGTAAAAACTTGTCATCTGCAATATCTAAACGTCTTAAATAATCACCATTTACTTTATTCCCCTAACTTCTCATTTTAATCCACAAAGTACTTCTTGTAAAACTTTCTGTAAAAACTTTTTGGAGTTATGAAATCATCTGTATTAATCTTTATAGCATTCCCATGTAATCTAATTATTACTGTTACATTTTGATAAATATTGTTCAGAATATGACTGCCCTGAGTCTATATTTTGATGCTCCAAAGCGTTAATCACTATGAAAATGCTTATAGAATCTAATACCTTTTTATAATCAATATATCCAAAATGAGTCTTTTCTATAAATTATCTCAATACTTGGATATGTTGCATTGTGCTAAAACAACTTTTAAATCAAGCTTGATCTTTTGATTAATAAGAATCCAAAGTTCACTATAGATGAATTGTAATTATTTTGGTAAATATTTTCTATAGACCTGATAGAAGTCTAATAATTCTGTTGTCTTCTTTACCATTCTTCTTAAATATACAATATTATTACTGCATTCAATCATCTAATATATTTTTATCATTTAGACATTTGGATTATGCTTTTGCGAACATTTTTTAAATTTCTTCTTGTTTGTTTTAAGATCTCAACAATAATTCTATCATTTCCTGGAGCCTTTCCCAATTGTTATGTCTCACTTCTACATTGAGATTTTTGGCAATTTGAAAAACGTAATATTTGTAATGATTGTTTACTTGTTCTTTATTAGTATATAATTCTTTAAAGAACTCTTAGACATATTTCATAATATTGTCTCTCTTTTCAATAATAGTTGCACATTATCTTCTTATTATTGAAATACTGGTTTTTCTCGTCAATTCACAGTTATATTTTTTTATATTATTATGAACTAATTTTTATGCCACTTTATAAAAGAACTCTTGTGATATAATTCTTTTTGATGGATATTTTAAAAATATTTGTATATTTTTCACTTAAAGGTTACCTATGAAGTGTGTGTTTTCTACCAACTATCTCTGTAAAATCCTTAGAAGAGTATCAGTTATCTTTTTATTGATCTAGTTAAGTTTGAATCATTTTTAAAGACTATCAATATTTTAAAACAATTAGTGAGTTCTAATTTAAATTCATTGGAGTATTTCTGAAGATTAAGAATGGCACCTATTAATATTTACTTTTTAAAATTTTGCATTAACACATATCACTAATTGATTATCATTTCCTATATTAAACTTTATTAAGAACATTACAGTGCTGTAATATATACATTATATTAGTCAAAATAAAATCTATGCTGTATTTTCATTTGGATGCTTCCATGTTCATTTACGTTTAGAATTTTTCTCAAGAAAAGAATTCACAATATATAATTTTTCTTTCATTGCAAGTTCCACAAGTCTGTACTTTTTCATATGTCATAGCATCGGCCGGGACGCGAACCCACAACTGTCTGCAACTGCAACCAACTACTTGCTTGCATGGCAGCTGCGATACCTCTCGGCTAACAACGCAAGACAAAGTCTGTATTTTCTCTCATTTTGACACAATCATCAATTTACCCACAACACTTTTATCTTTCAATTGTTTTTTAAATATAGCAATAAAATCTCACATGGCTCCATTCATTCCAAAATTTACTAAACTTACCCATAATCTATTTCTATTTACTCTATCAGATGTCTTCTCTATATCTATAAAGACCATATATAATTATCTATCTATATTCCAATATCTATATGAAAATACTCTACTTTTCAACTTTAATGAGAAATTATAGGGGCATAAACCTAAATTATCTGCATTTGATATCTTGCATTCTATTTAATATATTACCAATCTTCATAATGTTTTTTAATTTTTATTTACAATGAATTCCACTATATTTTGTTTCCAACGTTTGCACTTTTGCCACTTTTCAAATTGATTATATGTTCATTGTTCTTCTAACTTCACAAAGTCCACAATGATCCATTTAATATTAGACACTTTTTTGATTCATGTATTATTCCTTCCTTCACTTATTTGTGATCTGTAGTTGTAGATAGATAAATAAAAAGTTACTAATGAACACCAGTCTGGATCCAGAATTGGGAGATTCTTAGAATTCCCCATATTTGGCACCAATGACTACCTTGGCTAATAATTTTACATTCTTTTGACAATAAGGATCATAATTTAGAGTTGTTTGTCATGATATTGTAAATATTTTTAAAAAAATCTTTCACATCATCTGTATTTGGTCTTCAAGAAAACTCATCTGATGACTCAGTTAAGAAGCATCAGGTAATTGAGAAGAAAGGCCAGTGTTTCTAGGTCTTAAACTTAAATATAAAAGCCAATAAATAAATCACACTGATTGATGTGTGGTGGTGAGTAGACCACTCATGTTCAAACACATAATAATAGCAGCTGCAATGATAAGAATATATGGAGTTTCTTTAAGTCTCAAAGAGAAAACAATCTCTGCAAATTTCTTTCTCCATTCAATAATATATGAGCTAGTAGCTGAAATAAAAGATAATGGAAACCTGTGACAATCCTGGAAATTCTTATTGGAATTTGAAAAACTATATCAGTTTAATTATACATATTTTTACAGTAAATCAAGATTTTAAAATTAAGTAAATGATTACAAATAAATATAATTCAAACAAGTACTTATTACTATATTATTAGAGTGCTTTATTTTCAATATTCAGTATTCCTGAAGGATCTTCAAATGAAAGAAAATTATATGCTTAAAGCACCAAGAGCTTAATTGCAAAAAAAAAAAAAAAAAGAGAATACATATAAAAAGAGAGAGAGAGAGAGAGACAAAAGTAGGAAAAAAGAAAAAAGTGAGAGGGAGAGAGAGTATGATAGAGAAATAAGAGAGGGAAAAAGTGAAAAATAGAGAGAATGAGTGATAAGAAAAAGACAGAAAGAAAGAGAGAAAAATAGATATATATATATAGAAAGAGAGAGGGAAAAAAAGAAAAAAAAGAAAGATATATATATAGAAAGAGAGAGAAAGAAAGGGAGAAAAAAGAAAGATATATATATATATAAAGAGAGAGAAAGGAAGAAAATATAAAAGTGAAGCTAAGTTTTAATATGGCTATATTAATCAATCTATGAAACACAAATACATTCTTATTTATCACATAATGATATTTTAATCTTTTTTGTCATCTTACACTGCTGTCTTTCAGCTTTTTTTTGTAGCAAACTTTTCTTTCTGAAAGTCTTTAATACTTTATCTCATTGTAGTTCTTTATTGCCCTGCAGAGTCTGGTGAAATCGCAGAGTGCCAGAACTCTAGAGTTCCATGAGTTGCATTCTTGCTTTGTCTCTTTTGGTGTTCAAACTTATTATGAATTTCCCAGCAATAAACCATCATTTATTATTTATTGATTTTTTTTTTTTTTTGCAATTTATCTTCAGTTATATTATCCCAATACAATTAATTGGTTTTATATCTTGAGTTCCTTTGATATAATTTTATATTGTAAATGGGATCTGTCTCTAAAAAAAATCATGTTCAAGTTTGCAATTAAACAGTTTTTTGAAAGTCTGTTATATTTCATTTATATCACATGTTCAGTCCGATGAAGATATGCATTTGCAATTGTAGACCATTACATTCAACAAGATGAAAGACACACAGATTGGTCTTATGATTTTTGCTATTATATTTTTAGAATTTGTTGATATTTTTCGCTATCTTTATGTCAGGACAATAAAAAATTGATGACTCACTTCCATAGAATCAATTTATAACTGTAAAGACAAATAATTTATTTGAAACATTTTATAGTATTATGATGAAATACCCTATCTTTTAAAACTGCAGCACTCAGTAGATGGCGTTGCAGCTTAACATTCAAAAATGCCATAATCAATGATGCTGATTCAAACAGATATGGCAGTAACATTCCACTGATGTTGACTCAACAGGTGTTAATGTATATACTTGAAAGCAGAAAGGGTACAAATAATGAAGTTATGGAAGAATAAATATGAACAAAGTGATTATACAGAAAGTGGGTTATTGGTTTTTATGCTGGGTTTAGGAAAAGATAAGGGGGATTTAGATATAAAGGCCATAGAGTTGACAAAGATTATATTGTGGGAATGGGATAGAGCAGATTATGGGAAAACTTAGGGTGGGGAATGGAAAGGGAAGGTAAAGTGGCTAACAGGTTTCTCTGGGTATAGTTGCTGAAAGATTCTTAACTCCGTTTAAGGAGAAGTCACAGTGCATCACATCACGTTACATCACTGCCTTTTAAGTAAAAAAAAAACTGCAAATATATATAAATTGATTCACATTCTCATAAACTTAACTATCCAAGCAAAAAATCGTTGGAAGATCATTACACTTTGAGTTTAAACTGCCTGCAAACTGTACGAAAGACCACTGTCATAAAATGAGAAACCAAGTTAGAACTGGTTTACATTTTTATTTAATGTAATATATAAGGGATTCAAACTCAGTATTTCACACAACCTTCAACTCTTCATGCCATCTCATATTGCTGACCCATATGATCACACACATGTTGAAAAGATAAATAATCACCAATATACATATTTCCTGCTAAACCAGAAATCATCAGTTGGTCCAGATTACCATCTCCACACATATATACAATCAGTGCACAGCTTTATATTAAGATAGCCAATCTTCATACTTTAATTAATGAACAGACTTCAAACTACTCCAACCCACAACTCTTCAGCCGTCCATTTCATTGAAAATATGATGGTGAAACGTTCAAAACCCACATTAACATAAAATTTACTTCAATTTTCTCAAATCTTCCACGATCCTTTTTTTAATCATTTCTATAAACGCTCTATAATAAACATTAGATAGTCAAATGTATAACTTCAAACACTGATTCAAGTTACAATTAAGTGAGGCAAATATTTGATTATAATGAAAAAAATTAGCAAATTGCACTAAGTGGCTAAAAAAAAAAAATCTTACTTTTAGTCAAGTGTTGTTAGCCGAGAGGTCAGCGCAGCCACCTTGCAAGCAAGCAGTTGGTTGCAGACAGTTGTTGCGGGTTCGCCTCCCGGCCGATGCTATGACATATGGAAAAAAAAATCTTACTTTTACTAATAGTGCCATAATCAATGATGCTGATTCAAACAGATATGGCAGCAACATTCCACTGGTGTTGACTCAACAGGTGTAATAACCACATCTCACTGGTATTGATATAATGTAGAATGGATTTTTCTTAGAGGTAATCAAAAGCTTTTGTTTATAGGCCATATATTCAGAAACTTTATAAACCGAATTAAAACATTCCCTCTTGCAACAATTATACACCACAATTAATTTGTATATATTTTTACTATCTATTATTAATTATTTTTCTAACTCTCATTTATTAATTTTAATAAAAGTTCTTTTATTAATTCAATGCCTATCCCCATATTTCCCAATTTCATAATAAAGATCTTAAACAAAAATCTTAAAATCGCTACCCTCTTTCATTCCCTTTCTTTTCTGTTTCAATTCTTCATATAATTTATCCCAATCCCCTTTCAACATTCTATACTCAAAAAGTAAGTGTTCAGTAGTTTCTCATATCTCCCAGTAAAGTGTATTTTCAATACAAATTCTTATTCCACTTTTGTCTTCTTTATTTGATAAATAAAACTCCTTCTCTTGCAGCAAATAATTAACTCCTTCTAGTGTTATATGTTGTTTCAAATTGATTAAAATAGATATAATAATAACCCACTGGTATTAATTCCAATAAGTATAGTAGTGACATTCCACTGATGTTGTCAGCAATGAATATAATAGTGATATTTCATTGATATTTACACAAACAGATAGAAAGATGTTGATTATAAACAATTACTATAGTAAATAATATCTGTATTTAACTTACAAAGATTAATAACAAGTAGACTCTAAAATGTCTAATGACATAGAAATTACTGCATTTGCATGTCATGTTTATAATCCGGGATTTAATTTCAGATTAGATGAAACTAAAAAAAAATGACATTAAAGTTCCAACTAAGTATAGGATTTTTTTGAAGTTATTGGCTTATAGTCAGCTCAGTAAATGGATATATAATTATGCCTAACTAAAGAATAAAGCATGGATGCTATCTCCTTCATGGTTCACCTATGAAAAGCCATTGGAGAAGCATTTGCTCCATAGTGGGATATTTAAGAGCTTCTGTATTGTTTACACTGTAAGAATAATAACATTAATAAGGAAGTTTGGGTACATAGTCAAGAATTCATCTAGCATTACAGGTAAAAACTTTCAATATCTAATCAAAACTTGAAAGGTGATCCTTAACATTTTTGCCATAAATAAATTTATTTGATATTATACATAAAATTAAGAGAAAAAAACATTCATGAAATAGCTATATATTAATAAGCCTAATTACTGTGAGCTGTCCATTTTTTCTATCTTAGAAGAGTGTGAATTTACAATAAAGGATAAATAATCTATTATTGAAATCCAAAAAATAAAATAAAATTACAAGTCCAAAATCTATAAAAATCAGGATTTTGGATTAATGGTGTTTTGCCTTTATTTAATTTCCAGTCATTATATTTAAACTCATTATTATCCCAAACAATTTACTCATTTCTAATTATTTATTTTTATTCCATATCTAATTGATGCTTAGGAAGTCATATGACATTCAGGTATTGAAGAAACTGAATTGAGTTTCAATTCAGACACCTTTAGCTCGAGTCTATTACTCTATCACTTCACTAAGGGCAGTAACATTAATAAAATTGTCCAATGGACTTCACTATTAACTGGATTAATGTTTTCTATAGTTGAAACTATTTTAAACCCTTAATCTACATGAATTACAAAAACTCAGCAATTTATTTTCTCTTCACTTTTCTTCTATTTTTTTTTTTACAACTTAAAATTTCTATTAAAACTTTCATAAATTCTCGAGACTTTTTGTTCTTTATTTCTTAATTTATGTATACATTTCCCAATCTTCATTTTCAGTATTTTAAGTTCTATTTCATTATTATCAATTTCATTTTTTTAAAATTATATTTTGGCTTTATGAAGTTCATGTATTTTAATACATGTCTCCTATATACTTTTTCACCCACCCCCCCCATTTTTTATATCCCTTTTTAAAAATTTATGTTCTGGATTGCACACACATGAAAAATGTTAATGGAATTATTGCTCAGAGTTCATAAGAAGTTTGAATGTCAGAATTGATCCTAGGATCTTTTGATTCCAAGTCAGATGAACTGGACCAAACTGAGCAGGATATATTAAACAAATATCTTGTTTTAAATAAAAAAATCTAAAAATTTTCAGTTCCAATTATCTTGTGGAATGCAATTTTTTTAGGTCACCATATTTTAAATTTACCTTAAGCAAATAATTTAATATAATTTAATCATCTTTGTTTTTATTTATTATTTATATAATGACTCTTCTTTTTTTCCAAATATATTCTTTTACATCCCACCATTTTTACTGAAGAAATAATGTGATAAACTTTGAATTATTGTTTTCACATTCTTTTAACATTTCACTTCTGTGTTAGATCATATTTTTTAATTTTTTTTATTTATAGTTTCATTTTAACAATTACAAAAGCGTGATAGTATTCATTTATATAATAAAGTGAAAAGAAATCAATACGTTTAAATCATTTTTAATCATTGTCGTCAATTCATGGCAGAATAAATCCATTTTCTCTGACCTATAGCTTCTCCTTCTAACTTGCTTATTTCTTCCATCCACTTTATATGTGATCTTTTTCTAGTACTTTTACAATATCTTGAATTCCAGTTTAAAGTTTAATTGTCCATCTATTGTCATAGTTATTATTAAATGAATATCTTTTATATATCTTAAATGAGAGATATTCATTACTACATCATCTTATCAATTTTTATCTCACTCATGTTTTACTTAAAATCTTCTGAAATCAATTTACCCATCCCACAGTCATTACATAAAATGTTGTTGTTATCATCATCATCATTAGCATCATCATTAGTATTATTATTATATTGAGTAAATACTTAGTGCATGCATTTTTATTAGTTAGATAATTTTTAATAAATGTTATAAAGGAATTCATATCTTTTTAGTCTTTTTGCATTGTTTAAAGTGATAAACATCTACAATTTTTTTCTACTTCTTTGCACTTTTTACTTTGATTTATTCATTTCAAATTACCTTAGCGTTTTGATTGCCTAGCAATTTTACTCTGTTTATTTTCATTGAGAGTAGAAAAAAAATAGTTGTGAAAAAAGCCGTTAAATAGTCAAAACTATATGATAATTAAATTGAGTAAAACATTGTTAAAAGTATAAGGAATGAATACAATTTTATAATTTATTATAAAGAAATCTATAAAAATTCCAGTCAGAAGGAAGATACATGAGTGGCTTTACTGAGCTTTTTAAATCTTTCATTGTATGGTAGATTTGATAGTTATTAATTATATAATTCACGATTTTGTATCAAAAGCTATTATATTATGTTTCTGAAGCACGTCAGTACACTAAGCATGGACAATCCTGAATTTATTGATGAGACTTCAGTAATTCTCAGGAAGTTCAAATTCAGCTGATTTTATTATTGGATTTGGGGGTGGGGGGTGGACTTGATTCATGGTCTCACAAAAAATAATTTTTTTTTAAAAGTGTCATAGCATCGGCCGGGACACGAACCCGCAACCCAGGCAACTGCCTGCAAGTGCAAGGCAGTCACGCTGACCTCTCGACCACCAATGCAAGACAAAAAAAAAGTAATTTTTTCATGCCATTTTTTTAAAAGAGGTTCTGGTCATGTATTCAAAAAATAAATTCTTATTTGAAGCATATTTTAGATGATAAAACATTATATTGTAGGTTAATGATATTTCTAATCTAATGGCTTTTACAATGTGTCTAACAGTTAGTGTGTTCATGATTTTTAAACTATATTTCACTTATTATTTATATTCATCTATTTAGAATACAATATTTCTTACTATTATTATTATTATTATTATTATTATTATTATTATTATTATTATTATTATTATTATTATTATTATTATTATTATTATTATTATTATTATTATTATTATTATTATTATTATTATTATTATTATTATTATTATTATTATTATTATTATTATTATTATTATTATTATTATTATTATTATTATTATTATTATTATTATTATTATTATTATTATTATTATTATTATTATTATTATTATTACTATTTTTTAAACTTTGACTTTAAATGTTATAATGGTTAATTGTATTTATATATTTGGACTATTTTCATAATCTAACATGAGTATTAAATGTCTTTAGAAAAATTTAACTTTATTTAAATATTCCAAATACATTCAAATATTCCAAATACATTCAGCTGTTAGTAATAGCATATCAAACAGGTTATTATATGCACAACATTTTGAGAGGTATTATTTCCCCCTCATCTTCAGGTTAAAGCCTGACCAATAACAGTACTAGGATGGAAATCAAACCTGGACCCTTAGATTCTTGAGAATTGAATTTTAAGGTAACACTCTAACCAACTGAGCTTCTGCCAAAGGCAGTTGGTTAGAGCATTACCTTAACATTCAATACTCAAGAATCTAAGGGTCTAGGTTCGGTTCCAATGTTAGTACTGTCACTGGTCAGACCAGCAATACCAGAAGAAGAGGGGAGAATAATTCCTCTTGAAACATTGTGCATATACTAACCTGTTTGATGTGCTATTACTAACAGTTGAATATATTTGGAATATTTAAATAAAGTTAAATTTTTCTAAAGACATTTAGTACTCATAATAGATAATGAATATAATCCAATATATAAATACAACCCTAACATTATCATCACAAACCTTCAGTAAAACATTATAATAATTAAGTGTTATCATTTGATCATAATATTCTATTAGCCTATCTATACCATTTTGCCTAAGACATTACTCATGATATGCTGCCAAGAGATATAAACTTTCTATTAATAACATTATTTGTTTAGATTTTTCCAAAATTCATAATAAGATTTTGACTCTTTATATTTATATGTTACCAAACTTTTAAGCTCTCTATTAGATTTGATAGCTTAGTCAGAATTCCAATCAATTAAATCATTTTCTTATTATCAGATACTTTAAAACAAATTTGCCTTGTTGTTAAACATATTTTGTATTTGAAGACTCAATATCTAATGCTCATAAAATCAGACTGATTATTGAATATTCATAGATAATATTTACATCTGGGGTTATTCTACTGTCTGCTCTTTATATAGATTCGATTAGTAACATCATCCATGCTTTCATTAAAATTAATAGTAATTTAGTATTATTGATAAATTATTGTACATGTATAAAATGTGACAACCAGAGTAGAAAGAATTAAAAAAATATTAACCATTAATACTGTTTTGCCAAGTGTTTTCAGTACTATGTACCAGAATCATGGAGACATATTGGAACTGAATGATTAATATTCCAGTGCATGCTCAGTGAATCACTAGTGTTTCGCTGATTGTCAATGTTATTAAACTTAGCAATAAACCAAGCCTCTTTCAATTTCCTTTTTCTATTATTCAATTCATTATACCCAAAACTAATATTTTAAAGATAAACCTCAAGTCCACAAATACTTTCATGATTTGAAAAAACAGAATTAACTTGCGAATCAATTTTAGATTTTTTTATATTGATAAACATGCTGTTGCAATCACATTAATAAATTAGCCTTCGTTTATTTATTATTGATAGATATTATTATTGATAAAATAGTTTTTTTTGGTAGGATTTGGACATTTAAAATTTAAAACAAAACAAAACAAGGTAAATAAAGCTAATGATTTGACTAAAGGTTTGTCATACTGATATTTTAATTGTATTATATGTGATTCCATTTCCACCATTTAACATTAAGTATTGAATGTTTTTACAAAACTTTTCAACTTTATTTAAATTTTCCAATTACATTCACTTGTTGGTATTGTTGATATGGTAATAGCACACAGATTAATACATAACACAATGTTTCAAATGATATTCTTCTTGTCTCTTCTTCAAGTGTTGCTGGCCTGACCAATGACTAGCATGGGAAGTGGCTCTGAATCTTTGCATTCTTAAATATTAAATTTTAAGATAATGTTCTAATCAACTGAGCTATTAAAACAGGCAAAACTCTCTACATGTATTGCCACTCAATGCAAGCTAGATTAATCAATGGATGCCAGAAGGCTTGTGCATAAAATCCCCATCTAGTGCTTATTCATCCAATATCCCCAGACTAGTTTCTGGCTTGTGGCCTTCGTCAGTGAGGAGCCTTGAATCTGAGAGCACTGCACTTAGATATGTGTAGAGATTTTTGCCGGTTTTAATAACAGTTATAAGCAAGCATAAATAATGGTGATCATGTGATGTTTATCTATTCAGAATAGCTCAGTTGGTTAGAATATTAACTTAAAATTTAATATTCAAGAATGCAGAATAGTTCAATTGGTTAAAGCATTGACTCAAAATTCAATATTTAAGAATATAAATTCTTATGTTAGTATTGCCATTGATTAGGTCAGCAATACCTGAAAAAGAGAAGAATATAATACCACTGGAAGAATGTAATTGGAAAATTTAAATAAAGTTTAAACATTTTCTAAAGAAATTCAATAATTATTGTTAAATATTGGAAATAGTCCAGTCTATAGTTGGACACTTTATTTATCTGAATAAATACACAAATAGAATAATTAGGCTGGTAAATGGACTGAAATTGCTATGTTGAAACTGCCATTTGACTGATCAATGCTAGTCATATGACATCCCTAGCAAACTAACCTTAGGACTCTTTAATGTGAAATTATTTTTAAATGTAACTAATGACTTTTTTGTTGTGATGTATTTTGAACAATTAATAGGCCATTTGTTCTGTTACAAATAAAATACCATTCGGTAGTTTTTAGAATTTTAAGAATTCTATAGTCATAACAGTAAACTCAAACTTTGCTCAAATAGAAATGAAATAGGCAGATCACTGCAATGTACTTTATTAATTTACAGGTGTTTACTAAATTAAAAAAAAAAAAAATGTTTGTGAATGTGTGTCCAAACAAGTAAAATTTAAAAAATATATATATTCAAATTAATAATAGTCTTCTTTATTGTAGTGTAATTATGATGTTAAGCTCTGAACGAGAATTCATTAGCTTGATCCAATGAAATAGTCGCGTAGGGAAGAGAATGAATAATTGATAGCAGTTCTTGGCACATTATCCTGTTTTTTTTTTATTGTTGTTGATGTTGACCAATAATGAAATTGAGAACTAAATCCTTGTTTAACAATAGCTTTTTAGTTAACGTATATACAATATTTCTTATTCTGTTATGAAATAATTTATGATTTTCATGAGTTAAGGTTCTATGAATACGCCTCAATTATCTCCCACCTGCTATCTATATATATTGTCTGTCGGTGAAGAAAGTATAAATGTAATAAGTTAAGACTATTTTAAGAATGCCTGGTTGTGAAATTATGTTAAGAGATCAACTAAGAAGTTAGGATAACTGATGAAAAAATAATAAACTTAGAAATCAATTTGTCATACTTTTGAGATATTTCAAGGATTTGAGTCTTTTTTCTTACGTACGTATTAAAGTATCTTTATAAATTCCTATGATATTAAGGTAACGCCAAACTACTATGTTTACAAGTTGATAACTATTTTCGTTTTGAAATATGGATCACACATATAAATATGCGCACTAGTTTTATTAGAAAAAACTCTATCAGTCTATCGAATCTTAATAAGATGCTTATTTAAACTAAATTTTATTTACAGTGAAAAAGCGCAATATCTAAATTTAACATTACGAAGTTTCAAAGCGCATACATTTCCAGAGTCGTAAATTTAAAAATTTAAATTCTTTTTATTTAGTTTCAGGTTGTTGTTGAAATGTCTTTTTAAAGAGTCGAGCTTTCAAATCCATATAGTGAATAACAGTCGAAGAAGCGCTTGAGTAGTCACAACTATCATTTCTGAATATGGCCTTCACTCCTCTAGTGACCCTCCTCTCTAGGTCGTAGAAGGATGGAAATACACATTCAGAAGCCGCGCTGCTGTCGACTACCGACACACCCCATACCAGCTGAAAATGCACGGCTTTCAATGTTAAACAAAGGTCACTATGGAAATTTACAAACAAAGTCTTGTGATTTGCTGTTCGAAAATTTTAAATCCCTTTAAAATCAAACCCAAGCAAACAGGTACGCGTCTTCGAAACCTCGTCGCGCTTTGTTATTAAAAGACGATGAAAATAACAAAAAAGAAGCCACAGTTAATAATTGCTATTTTGCCCCCCTCATAGCAATATGAATGTTGATTTAATTTTTTTTAAGGTTAGCTTTCTTATATAATTTAAAGTTCTAGTTTTAAAATATTTGTGATATTTATAATTCTATTATATAAGAACTCTATTCTCCACTTTAAAGAATTAGTAATATTTATTTAAAAAATAGACAACAAATTTCAATATGAACAATTATTGAAATAATTTAATAACTGAAACACAGGCTTAATATATACCATGTGTCTATATATGTAATATAGGGTATATGAGCACAGACTTTCACATATGTGCTTGAGTGTATCAGTGTTATTAGATAGAATGGAGAGTGGTGGGTCTTGTGAAAGTCTGTGCTCATATACCCTATATGAAATAATTTGTAGATTTTTTAAAACTAAATTTGAAAGAGCGACAGTTTTTGTTTTAGTTCTTTTTTTTCTAATTAGTTATCCGTTTATTGTCTTTTTACTTTACTCATATTTTAATTTTTGTCTTCTCTTGTGGTAAATCTCCATTCTCAGAGTGGATTCTGGCTTTTTTCTAGATAACAGTTAATAAGGAATTAAAAATTACGACTGCTGATGATCAAGTTAGACTGTTTATTTAACTAATTAAAAATTGTGATTCTGATTTAGACATTAGAAATCTTTAGATAGTAGGTATATTGATAAATAGGTAACTTATTCAAAAGATTGGTTAGAAGTTAGGTATGTAAATAGGTAGATAGGTATATAGGTAGATAGATAAACAGATGCAGATAGACAAACAGATAGATAGATAGCTATCTGGATGGGTGGAAGAAAGGGAAGTCGATAGACAATAGACAAATATATAATCATCGTTCTTGTCAAATAAAAAAATCATAAGGCATCAAATAACATTGTTAACCAAACTTTTCTACAAATTAAATAGTAAATGAATTTGCTCTGTCTTTAGAAGTGAAAAAAATCAAGTGTCTTTATTTATATTTTAATGATAACGCTCTTATTTAATGAGCCAAATATTGATGCTAGGTAAATTAGGAGCAAGACCTGTCCAGTTAGACATTATTCATGCATGATGTCCATTTGAAATGTTTTATAATTAAGGAGTTTAATATTCAAAATTAAAATTATTTTTTTAAAAAAATACATTTCTTTACGAATTAAAAAAAGAAAACAAAAGTTGTATGTTAATGTTGCAACGTTTTGTTTATTTATTTTTTGTTACGAAATAATATTGGAGAAAATCAACACTATAGAGTTTGAATTATAAAAAAATTATTGAGAAAAACTTATGCTAAAGTAAATTATTGGCTGTTTATTACATCCAAGATATTAGAAATGAAAAAAGAAGTCATAGGTTATAGTTTTTTGAGATGTCACGTGTCATTTGAGCAGCCGAAGTAACAGTCTGAGCTTTGATCCAGAAGTCTTTATCTCTCAAATTGAACTGTGGTTTTAATAGTTCCATTAAAATATAAAAAATATGATAAAAAATAATAATATTTGAAGCAGTCTTTACCATTTACGCTATTCATTAGAATCGGAGTGTTTATGGGCGGAACCATGAAAATTGATAAAAACGTTATTATAAGAAACGAATTTCACTTCAGATTTGAAACATTAATACTAACATTTTAATGCCATAATTTTTCCATAAAATAATACAGGATTCGAATAAAACCAAAATTATTATGGGTTTAGAAAAAAAAAATTAAATTAATAACATTATTCATGACTTTCTCTTATTCTTACTTATAGCTTTCAAGAATAATTATTTATCAATATACTGCAGAGCCATCTAGTGTAAGCTTGTGTAGTCAATGAATTCCAAGTAGCATAATGCTATAAAATCTCCATTTCCAGTTTGGTTTTTGGCTTTTCCTTTCATCAGTAAAGACTAGATATTAAAGCTGGAACTAATTGGCTGCTATATGCAAAAGCACATTAGTTCTAGCTTTAAATTATTGCCTTCACTGATGAAGGCAAAATGAAACTGACATGGAAATGGGGTTTTTATCACAAAAACTTATTTTAAAGCAGTTTTTTTCTTTTATCTTTTTTTTAATGACCATACCCATTTATAAGTGGCTATTTATTAATATTTATTATTACATTTAACAATGGAAGATAAAGGCAAAAAATATTCAAACACTAAATGAAAATAAAATTTACTGTGCTTCAAAAATTTTAAATCCTGTAATTTCTGGAAGAATAATACATATACCTATGCAATTTGTCCAACATATCTTTCCCAAAGTAATATAAAATATCACAACTGCTTTGAATTAAAACATACATTGATCAAAATATGCAATAAAACCATGCAAATACTTTTGATTTCCATTTTAAAAATGAAAAAAATAAAACATCTGAATACATTCTCTTTATGATTGATAGATTTTCATGCACAGTCCACATCAAAAGAAGCATATTGGAGTTAAATGTTCAATGAAAAATTGCTTTAGTTATGGTCTTCTCGATAAAATTAGGCACTGTTTACTTGTGTCCCTTCACCAATTATGGTGTTAATTCATGGCCAATGGAAATACCAATTTAGAGTCTCACAATAAGAACAATGATATCAGGATATTAGAAGATGGTGAAAATACAGCAATCCAATAATAATTTGCCTAACACTACTTACTTTTTAATTCAGATCTAAAACATAACAAATCAAGAAATTATATGATTTCAAAATGATATTAATCCATAAACTTCCACAGATCAGCTAAAATCAAAGAAATCAATAAAACTTCCTAATAAGTCGAATATATCATCATCCAAAGATCATCATCTGAATATCCATTCTATATAAAGATACAAAACACACACACACACATAAAGAATTCTGCTATCTGATGAGATGAAACATAAGCAAAAAATATTACAGTAATTGTCATACTAATTTCAGAAGGATAAAAATTTCAACAGCCTATATGATAGCCAGTAATAATATAAGATTTTCTGCCTTCAATATTGAGGCATTAAATGTTTAGCCTAAAGTTTAGAAATTCATAAGGTTCTTTAGTAGAATATCTTTTGATGAACAACACAAATATTTTAAAAATATTATTTAACTATATTATTTTACCTTTAAATAATTATTCCGCAAGAGGTGCTGTGGATTTTAAAAAAAAAATCAAGATCAGTGAAAACATATATCATCATAACATCAGGTATTTTAAATATTAAAATTCTTTTCTGGGTATTATTCAACCAAGAAGGGAAAAGATATTGAGAAAATAATTAACTAAATATTACACTTCCAATAATAATGTTTCATAATTTCGTAATACTTATATTTCAATAAAGTTTTTTTCCAAAAAGCTCCTTTTCATTTCGTCAACATTAATTGATCTCATTATCTTTTTATCTAGTGTCTCGATAAATTCTAAAGTGACCATTAAACATCAGTGTTTTTTACTGATGGAAATGTGTTTAACATGAAATATCATTAAAAAACAAACTTCAATATACATATATTTTAGAAAAATATCCCACTTAGTTTTTAATAACTTTAATTTAAGAGTAATATACATACATCAAACAAATTTAAGATTTAATCCACCAGTCAAATAATTTATGAAACATTACTAAATCATATTCTATCAAACCATGCAAGACATTTTATGGAAGAAATTTCAGACATATTAAAAATGATTTCTTTTATCAATCAACAATAGTGAAAAGTTAAAAGCCACTATAATAAATTATACGATATTGTTCAAGATGTGCAGATGCTAAAATTAAGAAATATAATTGGATCATTACTAGAGAGAAATTCACACCCTAAAGGAACAAGATGATAATATTCTGAAATTGGATGAATCATGCAATTTGGAAATATTTCAAACATCTATATTCTCTTAATAATACATCATTATGGAACTGGTTGAAAAACCCAGATTTATTACAGCTAATTTTGATTTTCCTTGAAAATGTAAAATCTGCCATAAGATTAGGATTCTCAAATAATTCATCTTATTTATATAAAACCTGAACTATCTGATAGCTAAATACTTGATAAATGTTTTTATCTCATTAACTATGGATTACATGCATAGAGTAGTTATTAACTTCATAAATATTTATGACACTGAAGAACTCTAAGAGCATCAGTTAACTTATGAGATATTCTAAATATTTATTAGAATACTGTTAGACAAACTTCAAACCATTTTAACAATTAAATTACCTAATGATTATTCTATTTCTGGAAGATATATCTATCATGCATACTGACATATCATAAGTTGTAACATATGCAAAACAAAGTGGTCTGTCTGATGTTATTGCAATATAGATTGATTTCAAAAAGGCTTTTGATTATGTTAACTTTTATTATCTAGCTAAATAAATATCTGATATTATTCCAAAAAATTCCTCTTGTATCATGTTTAATGAATTATATAAAAAATAAATTAGCAGCAATAAAAAACGTAATAAGATTCTCACCAATATTTTAGATTGCAAAGGCATCTCCCAAGGGCTTTCTTTTCCCCTGCTTTTTTACTATCTACACTGTTTCATTTTTTAAGAGAAACAGGTTCCCATTTCTGGAATATTTGTCCCACATCTACAAAGAGAGATAAATATACTTAACTATGTTGCTGAAACTGTGATAATTTCCAGAGGAATCTGGAATATTTTCATTATTGAGAAATTCAAGAATAACTGGATTAATTATATCAGGAGACAAATATTTTGCTTGCATATAGTAACAAGAAGAAATATTTCACTGTTTACAGCAGTTTTAAGTCAATAAACATCACATGATCACCATTTCTTATGCTTGCTCTTGACTGTTATTACAACTGTTATTACAGCAGTTCCAATTAATTACGTGATATTTTAATATATTCTTCAACAAATAAAATCAAATAACAGTGATAATAAGTTAATCATCAATAAATTTTTAATTAAATTATTAACTTCAAATCTGATTAAATGCCATCTGAGAACAAAAATTAAAATAGCTAATTCTATTCTCAAAGATTTTTTGTTAATGCTACACACTTTGGAGCAGCATAATCACTATAACATAGCAATCATTACTTAATTACTTTCTTTTTTTTTCAGCACTGTTTTAATTCTATGTAAACATGTTTACCATGTCTATAAAGAAAATAATTTTTTTAAAATCCATAAATAATATGCTTAGCTCACTTTCAACTATCCAGTAGTCATAGGTATTAAAACAGGCAAAACTCTCTATACGTATGGTGATCATGTGATGTTTATTAGTCATAGGTATGTCTGTTATACCAGGGTATTTAAATATTCCCTGGAAAAATGTAAATTATTTAATTTACATAATCCACTTTTTTGACAAAGGGTACAAATCTCTTTCTTATTACTAGCATGCACATTATTGACTATAGATGCAATTTACCCTGAGTATACTGCTCATAAGCTGACAGGTTTTAAAATATTTCTATATCAGAACCTAAAACTATGTAAATTTGCATCTGACCACAAAATAAACATTGAAGCATATACTAAGGATTTGTGTAATACAGAATACAAACACAAATAATGTATCAATATGGTTACTCCATAATTAGAAATAGATAAAACCGGATGCAAAAACTTGGATATCACTGCCATATATAACCAGAGTATCACAAAACTTAAGTAAATTTGCTCTGATACATATAATGTCAGCTTTTGGACTCTGCCCATGTTAAATCATTTAATAAAAAGGATACCCCTGGAGGAAGGCTCTCAAGTTTTTTTACAAGATTGAATGTAACAACTCCATTTGCAAGACCATTTACTTCAGTGAATCACATGCAAACATTGCAACTAGGGTTGACCAGCACAAATATCTTTATAATTGGGTCAAAACCAATAGCAAATCCAAGTCTATATTCTTGGAATGTGAGATCCAATATGACCATGTCTTTGAGCCACCAAGGGCCAGTATAGTGTGTTCTGAAAGAGATGACAAAGCACAAAGTCAAGGAATAATGTGCATGCTATTAAAAAGAGACTTGTATCCCTTTGCCAAAAAAGTGGATTATGTAAATTAAATAATTTACATTTTTGCAGGTAATATTTAAATACCCTGGCAAGACATCACCTATTATAATGTTAGATTGCTATGAATATGATAATGGATAGTTGAAAGCATGCTAAGTATATTATTTATGAAAAAAAAATTTCTTAACAGACACAGTAAACATGTTTACGTAGAATGGAAAATATTAATAAATATATAAATTATTTATGACAAATAAAATAAAAACTACACTTTAAAACTCTAAAATTATCATCTAAAAACAATGGACTTGGATTAGTTGACATTAAATTATTTTGTCTATTCATAAAAGTTAAATAATTTGTCAGAATATGTAGTGATCCTCTATTTGGTATCAAATTTTCTAATTGTAAACCATCTGATTTAGTAATACAAAAAACAAAACAAAAGCATCGTACTTGATATGGGGATTAATCTACCTAGAAACAAGAGTTCAGAAAAACAGATTTAATATAGCATAAGTGTCATACAAAAATCTATCAATAATGATATATTCCAAAATTCAGTCATAGCATCAGTTAGAATTAAATTTTTGCATGGTATTTTCCCAACTGTATCATTTTTGACTCATAGATCATTCTTTTTGTTTTTATTAAGAGAAATTTATTGTGCGGCACAAACCTACATTTTGCCATTACATGCTATTACAGTATAATATAAATTGTTTATTTTGTTACACTATGGTTTCAGATGTAAATCATTCAGCTTTAATGTATTTACTTCTCTGTATGTAGTTGCTTCTCCAGCAGTTCAATTTTGTAGATTTAATGTTCTCTGTCATACTTTTAAAATTATGCAGATCGGATAAAAAAATTGTTCCACACATTAATGATTATTGCCTCCCCCCCCCTTTTAATAACTTAGGATCAAATTTAATCCTTTCCAATAACATCCTAAGTAAGATTTTGATGTAAAACGTTTTGATTGGTAACAAAAAAGACAACAAAAGCTATGTTATCACTTCTAAGATTTTTATAGCTTTTAAAATGTAATGCTGTTTTCCAAAATAAACATAGTTTTTTTTTTCCAGTGATGAAAGTTTATTCATAAAAAAACAAAAACTGATACAAATATAGTTAGAAAAAGGTTAACAAGGGAATGATTATATAATAAATTGAAATTTCAGAAGCAACATGGTAAGAGGGGAAGGATACATTGAAAAGGGAATGGGAAGTGGAAAAGGGAAATGGTGTGTAGTCCAGGCCAGTCTGAGATGCATGTCTTCATTGGGCAAGCACTGCATGGGTCACAAACATTTGAATGATTGAGTCCTGTGACAGGGGCTGAGAAGATGGGAGTTGGAGGATTGCCCAAGTGTCTGTGAGGAGTAGAGGTGGGGCTAGTTTGGTATCTCTGATTTTGAGTGAATTAGGTTCAATAGCTTTTGATTCACTGAGTGGACAATCTGGTCAAAACTAATGGCACATTGGAGCAACCAGAGTGCATAGATGAGGAAAACTGATAATCTAATAGTTGCAAAGATCTCTGTTTCTATGGATTCTTGTAGGTTGAAGATGGTATTCCTGTGCAAGGAAAGGCAGGAGTTGATGATATGTCTCACTCCAAGCAGAAAGGGACATTTAAGTAGAAAGTGCTGGAGGGTTTCATTGTCAGTTTTACAGACCTGGCATACAGGAGAGATCTTGGTGAAACCCCTATGATTGACCAAAAATTGATTTGTAGGAAGGGAGTGAAGATTGATTTTGAGGAGGAAATCGAGGAATTTTGCCTTAAGAGATCACCTTTTGAATTTTCAACACTTCCATGTACTAATGGAAACAGTATTATAGAGACATAAAATATCTGGCAAAAAAAATTAAGACCGTAATATGGCCAAAGAAATTATTTAATTTGTATGATTTACTATGACATCAGTGAAATGTTGATTCACAATAACATAATCATTACCGAAAACTGTTTTCTATATAGAAATAGGATTAAATATTTATGTTGAGAGCCATTTAATGAAAATAATAATTAATCAAAAAACAAAACAAAACTGATCAATGCCTTTACTAAATGTAAAATGCTAAGTTTTGATTTTAAATATGAAATCATTTTTAAAATAAATTGGGATTGCTTTTATTGTATTATATTTTCTATTTTTACAATTAGCACATTGAAAACTCATTTGATCAATCCAGGTTAATTTAAAATATTTAACTCTCTAGCTAATAACAGATAAAGATCTAATTATTAAGTGATGTCAGAAAGGTTAGCTATATTATCTATCAGTTAAATATTTTTTTAAAAAAAACCCTAAGCCTAAAAAATTATCCATGATTCATATCGCCCAGATTTAAAACCCAGTATGGATATATATATATGACCATGGCCTAGGAGTTGAAAATAGCCTAGATAAAATTTGAAAATTATTTTGGATTCCAACAGGCTTAGAATTTTTCTTTTCAGATTGTTTCTAATAGCTATTTCGCTATCTATCTGATCACTGGATGGTAAACTGGTGTTGTCAGAAGCAAAACTAAAACCTCCACTTCCAGATAGCTAACAAACCAAATGAAAAGGTCCTTCATTCTCTCTGAAGAGACATTTGAGCTACAGTATTATTTAAAAATATATTAAAAAAAAAAAAACATTTTTGAGGCAAGTTTGATGACTCAAAATATTTTTTAGTAATAAAATGTTGCAAACATATTGCAATTTAAGATGTAACTCCAATTATTGACATTTTAGAATGAATTTTTTAAAGGATTAGAATGCAATGGTGAACTACCACCGAAGTCTTATTGCTTGACTTTAGTATTCTGTTACCTAACTATTTCAATCCAATTTCACTCAGAGAACTGAAACATATATTTGTACATTTTCTAAATATTTAATAATTTACTTATATATTTAAAACATATCTTTATTTTGTTTTAAAATTTTATTTGCTTAATAAATAATATATTATTTAAACACTCCTTCTGTCCTTTTTAATAATAATAATAAAACGATCTATATTATTATATAAAGTAAATCAAATGTGTGTAGTATTTAAATTAACTTTAACTTTCAAATTACTCTAGTTTGACAATATAGACATTCAGCCGATGCACTTGTCAAGTATGTAAGAATTAATGAGGTGCCCGCAGCAGAGTAAAGAAACCTAGAAAACATTGAAATATTTCACTTTTGAATGTCAAAAGTCTAAACATGTTGATTTAACTTTATAATTTATTTACATTAATTCGATACATATTATAGGCAAACTTTAAACTTCTCCAACTTTAGAAAGTAAGTAAATATATATCAATCAAAGGTTTTGGGTATTGAAATGACCAATAAAGTGATTATTGATAGATTTTAAAAGTTAAAAAAAAATCATGTAAAAATATTTGACATAATTTAATTAGTCTGTTTTAATTGTACACGCACACACACTAACGAGGTATTAAAGCACTGCTATTAGAAAGATCATTTTTTCAACTATCGATTAGATCGGATGTCATTTTCTGATATGCTAATATTTTTCTAATAAACGATCGAATAGTTTACCATTTGGAAGATTATGTGCCATTCGAGCACCGGAAAGTAGCAGAGAGAAGCTTTAATCCAGACATTTTTAGCTCTTAAGTCCATTAAGTCTATCCTGTTAAGCTGCACAGGGCATACTTCACTCCTCCATGAGTGAATGAATCAAACTAATGTTTTGTTATCATTGTCGCATTTTTTTTTTTTGTATAAAAAGTTTAATTTTTTTTTAGGTATTAATATAGGATTGAGAAAATAATTTTAAGTTTAAGATATTTTTTCAATAAAAAAAAAAGCCTTCTGTTGGATAATTAACAAACTTACTTGGGCAGAGGATAAAACATACAACATACTTATTTTAATGCTGATATTAAACAGCTTGAAAGACGGAAGTATAGTAAAAATAACACTAACATAGAATAATTCCTTTATGGGATTAAGCATGATAATAAGAGCAACAAATCAAACAACTAAAGGCTTCTGGCTTAATTTTCAGATGAACAAAGTAAAAACGGAAAAAATCTTACTTCAGATGATCATTCGTTTTTCAACATCAGAGTGTTTATAATGGAAGATAAATAATCATGTTTCTGATTACAGGGTTTTGCTACTGATTGAGAACTTTTAATGACTTTAGTAATTTTTCTGAAATTGAACTTTTACCGTAAAAGTTGTGAAAATCTTCCTTTTTCTTGACTTCTTGACCATATAACTGGCAAATAGCATCAAAATAGAATTTAAAGCAGGTGATTAGAAATACTTTGAGGTGTAGAATGGATAAAATTAAATACAATTTTTAAACATACAGGAAAGCATGAACTTTGAGAAATTGACCAAGACTTTTCTAAATAGAAAGGCTAGAATGGCAAAAATAATTGAGTTACTATATCCCACAACCACATATGAAATAAAGTATTTCTAAATCATACACCATCATTAGCATTGTCAACCATTATCAGTCCATTGCAGGATAAAGGTCTCTCCAAATTCAATCCCATCTCCAATCTCTAGCCATTCTTCTCCACATCAACCCTACACACTTTCTTTTCTATCTCTAATGTGGTCACTTTCTGGGCCTTTTACAATCTCTTGGAATCCAGTTTAAGATTTCAATTGTCCATCTACTATCATCTCTTCTAGCAGTATGTTCAGTCCAAATTCATTTCAATCTTTTAATTCTTTTAACGATGTCAGTAATACCTATTTGTTCTCTTACCCATATATTGCATTTTTGATCTCTTCTTGTTACTCCTAAGGTACATCTCTTCATACTTCTTTGAATGATCTGAAATCTCTATATCGCTCTTTTATTAAGTGTCCAAGTCTCAGATCCATAAATACATATAGCTTCATATATCATATTTTATTTATCTCAACATCTTTTATAAAGAGTTATGATGTACTTAATCCCATATATACAAGGTTTTTTAAATAACTGCAACAACAAGTGTTTTAATATTACTATCTATGATTTACCTCTCTTCATTTAAACAGAGTCATAAAACTCTTTCATATCTAAAGTCCTCATATCCTATAAAAATGGTTTATAAGATAACAATCCAATGTAAGTCTCTGGCAGTTACAATTTGTAGAATGATTAAGAAATAGTTTTAAAACTAGTTAATATCCAAAATATGAATTTTCCAGCAAGAATGTGAAGCATGGATCCTCTGGATGGTTTAGTGCAGTGATAAACATGATGGATTCAAGTGCTCTAGGACTTTGATCACAGTCCAAGTTGGCCATTTCTATTCCTTGAATGTCATAGGATGACTGTAGCAATAAATTATTCATTTTTTAAAAAATATTTTAAAACTACACACCAAATCTTCAAATAATCTAGAATAAATTGGACAAAAGTAATTAAAAATATATTAAATTGATATAACCCATCCAATTACTATGAATTAATATGATATATAAAAGGTTGTTCTGATAGTGCATTGTACATTTATATTTGGTAACAAAATCTTAAAAGCATTGATACTTGTCAAAGACGAATATCCCAAACGTATTACTAAAAATACTGAATCTATAGAATATTTTATACAAACTTTACAATACTAATTGCTACACATAATCTCTATGTAAACCTATTTACCAATAAGGCATAAAATTAAATGAACTTCTAATGGCTCACCACAATACAAAAATATCACAGAAGAACAATTGAAGACAAAGCAATTATTCATTAGACTTGTCAATTAAATAGATAGATAATATTTTACCAACCAATATTAATGGTTAGCTAGGTTCCATATAGGCTGGTTGCTTGAAAGAAAAGTGCCAAACCTGATGGTATTAGTCAAGCATTGGTGGTCGAGAAGTCAGCAACAGCTGCTGTACAAGCAGTTGTCCCAGGTTAGCGGGGTCACTTCCTGGCTGATGCTATGACACATGGAAAAATTTTTTTTTAGCCATATTAGTATATAATTTTTAATAATTGCAAAATAACAACCCAATAACAAATATTTTACAAAAGACTTAAAATTTTAAAATGCAAAAAAATTAAGCTAAGAATTACATCAGAGATAAATCTATATTTAATAGTGATTAATTCATTGGATTATAAATGCAAAATGACTAACACAAATTAAAATGCTTAAAATTTACTTATTGAAAAATATATTACGTAAGACAGAGATGGTACTTGTTCACAGTTTTGCTTATTTTGTTTTGCCAATATTTACTGAATAATTGTGTACATCTGTATGACTATGTAATAAGAGTCTTATAGCATCTCAGCTGTCTGATTTGTTGACAATTTGAAATTTGTATCCAGTACATGTAACATTTGAATTTTTTCCAGATCCTACTCAGATTTGGACGTTTTTTTATCAATTTTGGTAAATAGCAAATGAAGAATGGAAAAACATTCTAACTATCTCTATGTAACAATTGGAAAGAGTGATAAATAAAGTATTCCTTTTCACTTTTCCTGTATGGGGAAGGTTTTTGGAGCAGTTTTTGACAATCAATAGGCTATGCAAAGGCAATTTATCTACTTTATATATGTACATATAAAAGAATGGATAAACAAACTACATTCAAGGAAAAATAGTTCCATTTTCAATAGATCACATCAATACATCCACAAAGGTTACCCCTTTTTTTTGTAAATAGCCCTAATCTGACATAGCCATATTTGCCTTACTTTATAATCTGGGTTTAAATCTGCAAGAGTTAAGCTAAAATTTATCTTAGATTTTTAATTGGCTTAGGATTTTCCCCCTATAGATGACCTGCAGCCATTTCAGTTAATTCTTAATTATTGTTGCGTAAACGGGTAATTAATTATTTCTAGATAGGTGATAAGCTCCCTGGTAGTAATTAGTAAGTCTAGTGAGTACTGCCTTTTTTATTGTTTTGTATGAGGGTTGTTATAGAGATCTCTATTCTGTAATTGGCTATTTATATAGTATAACTATTTAGTTAGTATAGACTCCATTTCACGATTCTAGTTTGTTCGATATAATTTTATTCATTTATTATTATTATTATTATTATTATTATTATTATTATTATTATTATTATTATTATTATTATTATTATTATTATTATTATTATTATTATTATTATTATTATTATTATTATTATTATTATTATGTTTTAATGTACTCTTATATGCATATATATTGTTTGCAATAAATTATTATATAATAAAGTTCATAGTTAAGGTTAACACTATTAGTAAAACTCTATTGAATGTCAAATAATGGTCATTGATTAATCGAAATGTTCTATATTGTGAAACCAATAAACTATTTTTTGCAACAGCTTCAACATTTTGGTGTTGAACTGTCATTCTATTAATTAAGTAATAATATAATAAAGTAAAAATTAGGTTACACTAATTTATACTGGTTAATAAGTTTAAAGGCAATAATTTTAAAATTTAAATTTTATATAGTAATATTTAGACTAATAATAAAAAATAAAATAAAGAAATAATAAAAAATTATAAGTTCCATAGGCTGATTACATTTTGGAGGTTTTATATGCGTGATAATTAATAGATATTAAGGGCTTAACCATTTGACTTATGTTTAGGTGTAGTATAAGTTTGAAATAGTTTAGTGTGTATATATATGTTTAAGGTATATATATGGTATAGATATATCGAAGGTGTTTTTATTTATGTCTTGTATATAATAGAAATAATATATGTAAGTGTAGTATAAATGAAGGGTGTATATATATATTTGGTATTTACGCACATATGTGTATATATAGATATAGGTAAATTTACAAGTAGATATAATGTTGTATGTTTATATGGCTATGTATTTGTATATTTATGTATGTATATAAATTTTGTAGCTCTGATTTATGTATGTATATAAATTTTGTAGCTCTGAGGAAGATTGCTGGATTAATTTTAATTTAATAAAACAAGCATTGAAAAAGAAAAACGGATTGTTTGATTTTTTTGTATGCATAAAAAAAGGTAAATTGATAATGTATTTTATTTATTAGAAATGTATGTTTAAAATTCACAAATATTTTAAAAAAATATTTTAACTGTGCAAATATTGAAAAAAAATAATAAATAGAAGAATAAAGACTATTTTCATCACTAAATGGGCAAAAATAAATAAATAAATAAATAAATGGGCAACAAGAAACAGCTAAGCAGAGTGACTTCAGAAAATCAATGAAATCTTGTTTGAATAAAATTTATTTTTAAAATATGAATAAATATATATATATGTTAATCTCTGATGAATCTGTAACATTATGCTTTAAAATATTAAAATTGTTTTATGAGTTTTAGAATATCTCAAGATATCCAAGCACAGTATTAGTAATGCTGTGTAGTGTTCAGTTCACAAGACATGGCAATTATAACAGCTATAGTTTTCTTTAATAACATTAGCCAACTTTCCATAATATAGTAGTGCCACCTAGTGCAAATCTTTGTAATCAGTGGATGCAAGAAGATTTGTGCATAAATTCTCTATCTAGTACCTACTCATCCAATATCCCCAGACTCATCAGTGGGAGCCTTGAATCTGAGAGCACTGCACTTAGATCTTAGGATCTAATGCAATCTTCCATCAGCCACCTTTTATTTTATTAACTATAAAGCTAGGAGCTCAAGATGAAAACACAATAATGTTTTCAATCCAAACTAATTCACATGGATAGTCATATAGATCTGAACTCAGTTCAGCATCTATACACTTTGGTGCCTTTGGTTTTTGAAACACATAGTCACTATTTTCCCATATGCAGGATTTGATATAAAACCACCAAAACATTACTAAATCATGAAGTGGGTAGCACTGCTGTATGGAGAATTTGCCAATGTTATTAACAGCTTGTGTAAGCATAGGAAATTGGGATCATGTGATGTTTTAGTAATATTATATCAATCCTGCTATAGTATAATAGTGACTGTAGTTTTTGAAAAACCAAAGACACCAAAATGTACAGATGCTGAACTGAGTTCAGCTCTATTTGCCTATATAAGAAAATTAGTTTGTATTAAAAAACATTATGTGTTTTCATCTTAAGCTTCTAGATTTATATTTAACAAAATAGGTAAAAGGTGGGTTCTAGAAGGTTGAACTACTAACATCACCTGATCACCATCTTATATGCTAACACATAACTGTTATTAAACAGGCAAAACTTTCCATATAAGCTATTGAGCTTAGATTGAAAATTTCATTCTCATAGTTTTGTAGATAAGTAGAGATAAAAGGTGGCTGCTGGAGGGTTGCATTAGATCTTAAGATCTAGGTGCAGTGCTCTCAGATCCAAAGCTCCTCACTGACAAAGGCCACAAGTCAGATCTAGTCTGGGGATATTGGATGAGTAGGCACTATATGGGGATTTTATGCACAGTCTTCTGGCATTCATTGATTACTCTGGTTGGCACAGGGTTGCACTACTGTATGGAGAGTTTTGCCTGTTTAATTTCTGGAGGGTTGCATTAAATCCTAAGATCTAAGTCCATTGCTCTCAGATCCAAAGCTCCTCATTGATGAAAATCACAATCTAGAAACTAGACTGGGGATATTGGATGAGTAGGCACTAGATAGGGATTTTATACACAAACCTTTTTGCATCCACTGGTTGATTACTGAGGCTTGCACTGGGTGACACCTGTATGGAGAGACTGCCAATCTTATTAACAGCTTATTTAAGTGTGCAAATGGTGATCATATGATGTTTTGGTGATTTCATAGTTTTCTTTGTTATCATCAAGCTAGAATTTATTAACTTCTATTTATAAAAATAAAACATAATATAAAAATGTAAACATGTATACCGTGATTTTTTAATAGTTATTATACAAATTATTGTTTAAAAATAAACACGAATCTTTATTTAACAATGCAAAATATCAATCTTTTTTTATTCCAGAACAATGAACGTAAGAGACCAAACACGTGAGAGCAGGATTAAAACACTTTTGACTTTACTCCATATTCAAAAATACTGACACTTTCAAATTTGTTCAAATTAAAAAAAAACAACAATATTCATAATACTTTTCATATAATAAAGATATATATGAGAGATAGGGACCTGGGCCAACTGATGAGTGCTGGCATCTTGGGGATTATTTGTCTTTTATTATATCTTTATTTAAGTGAAACTTAATCATATGTAAAATAAGCATTTATTTTATATAGCGTTTGTTTACAATTGTATACATTCAAATATCAGCCTTTTAAGCTAATTGTGCATATGCTTTGCGAGTGTTAGTAATAAATGAATACTTTCTCACCAATACAAGATATAGTATTTATGCAGGAATAAAAGGAATCCTCTTATTCCTACGACTCAAATGCTTATATATGAGCAAATCTGATTTCACCCACATCATTCATTCAGACATCTGTATATAATAATTTAAAGTGACGGTTCCATCCTCACGCTTTACTTGCCAGTACTTCAGATTTGTTCATATATAAGCATTTGAGTCGTAGGAATAAGAGGATTCCTTTTATTCCTGCATAAATACTATATCTTGTATTGGTGAGAAAGTATTCATTTATTATTAGCACTCGCAAAGCGTATGCACAATTAGCTTAAAAGGCTGATATTTAAATGTGATTAAAGCAACATGACAACAGCTATTTCTCTCAGCAAAATACTTTGTGTTAAAGTATATGTGAATTAAATCAGTCTAGTCTTTAAAGAAAGTCATTGGTCAGGCATGTTCAGGTGTTTATTTATAGGAAGTACACAATTTTAGTTTTTTCCCACTTAGTATTTTGGAAAATTATGAATAGATGATATTACATATATATATATATCACCCATTTACAACTTTGCTAATATACATAGAAGTGAGCTGAAAATTGTCTGAGTGATAGATTTTTTAAATATTTGTATGATAAAAAGATTATCTCTTATTATATACACAAAGAATATGTTAAATTATCTGCTTAAAGACAGGTTGTTAATAATAAGACAAATAACTATTGCGACCAATTCAACTGACTGGTCATCGTCAGCGGTATTTGCCAATATTCGTCTAACTTATCTTATCAATTCATTCTGGCATTTCAAATCTGAAACTATCGCATGACATAATGAAGTTTTTTACACAATTAGAATGCAAAGAGTATAATTAAAAATATTTATTAGTTTTTTTTCTCACGTGTCATAGCATCAGCCGGGGAGCGAACTCGCTAACCCGGGACAACTGCTGTAAAAACAAGCAATTGTCGCTGACCTCTCGACCACCAATGCTTGACAAATATTTATTAGTTTATCGCTATTTTCGTTAATTTGTAAATCGTAAAGATCAGAAACACCCTATCAAAAAAAAATCAAGTTTTGAATATTTATATTAACTTCTTAAGACAGTTCATATTAAGTTTACTCGTGTATATTTTATTTTATACTAATTACAAATGATATTTATATTCTAATTTTCAAAATTCCTAAAGGCGATAGATATAGAAGTGGATTAAATATGCAAATTTTTTTTTTGACATTTCTTTTTTTTTTTTTCAAATTATTTTTAATAAAATGTTCATAATTTAAATGTAGTTTATTTTTTAAAAAACTAATATGTTTCGGTTTATATTTTAAAATAATAATAAATTTTATTGCTAATTTGTCTTTTTTCTTCTTCAACAATTTATTTTAATCATTGTGAAAGTTATTAGGGCATTTATTATTTATTAAGTGTGAAGGTACATCTGTCCCATCGCCGAAAGCACGCAGGAAACCATGCTTCTATTTACCGCTGTACGACATTATAGCTAGGAGGGAGAAACAGCTGACTGGTAGGCTATAGGAGCCAGACATTAAAAGTCATAATTGTAATAGGAGTATTGATATAATTAAATAAAAAAATTCAATTAATGAGTCATATTTTTGGTTTTTAATCATTTAAAATATTTGCATATTTTAAAATAAAACTGTGAAGACAACTGCAGCATTTGATTTGTTTGATTTTCGATATTTTAATAAAATTGTTTATATATATCGACGAACATACGTGATTGCTTATATAATCTTTTGTTATAATATTTATGCAGTGGAAAGTTATTTCAGCAATAAATATATAATTACTGAATTATATGACAAGCTCTATATCCAGACCAGGCAACAAACTGTTATGCGCAAGCGATAAACATTTTTTGGAATGTAAACCTACAATATACATTTTAAGGTATGCGGGATTCAAACTCAGACTTTCACACGACACTCAACTCTCCATGCCATCTCGTATTGCTGATCCACCTGATTATACACATGATGAAAATATAAATAATCAGGTGGGTCAGCAATATGAGATGACATGGAGAGTTGAGAATCATGTGAATGTCTGAGTTCGAATTCCGCATACATTACACACACACATATATATATATATGCAGGTTTAAACCTGTATAGTGTATTTAAATATACATTTTAAAATATTCTTTTCACCATTAGAACACATTGTCATTCTCATTAATAAACTTTCACGAACGAGTATGATCTTACTAACAAAAAAAAAAAAAAAATAAGGTTTACAAATAGAGAAAAGAGTTGCATATAGAGATAAAAGAAAAGAAAATGCAAGTAAAAGGTAAACGAAATGGGGAGGGAGAAGAAGGAGTAGAAAAAGGAGAAAATGAAGAGAGGGAGAGAAAAAAAAGAATGATGAGAGAAAATAGGGAGAAAAGAGATTTAGAAATGTAGTCGCATAAAACCCACAATTCCATTGTTGCAATTTAGTACAGAAAAAGGACTGAAACCATGAGAGGCTCATGAATTCTAGATTCTGTATTAATCTAAATGACTGAAAATAAATTAGTAAAAGAAGAGGAAAAAGGACTCAAAGTAAAAGTATGAAGAATTGAAAGACAGAAAATATTATATCAGGAACAACATATAGTTTTTGATGACCCAGTGTCTTAACTTCCATGCAAATGGTCTTTCTGAAGAATGACTTAGGCATTGGCTTGCATGGCTTGGTATGGTGTTAAAGTGGCAGATTCTGGAATGTAAGATTCACAGATCACACCTAGTTCTGTCACTTCCGACACTCAAGTTTTGTACACTATGAAGCTTAGCCCATTCAATGGATTCAAAAACTAACAAGTCATAAATGTAAAACAAAGTTGAAATGTGATATCTGAATTGAATGAAAACTGCTTCTTTGGCACTTAAAAATCTCCCTTAATTTCCCAAACAATTAAACTCATGATAAATAAATATTCTATTATTTGTTTCAGTTTTAAATTTTTAAGTGGAACTTTAATTATTGTAATAAAAGAATTTGCCCGCATCCCCTGGAAATATTCATCTTTTTCAAATACTACATTTTTGTCATAAAGGATTGTGATGTAGTGGTATATTTCCATGACTTGTATTCAAATTCAGATCAAGCAAAACCAAGGGTGTTTTAAGATTTTTCTCCAGGTAGTTGACTCATAGTCGAATCTAGCCAACCATTCATTGATAAATTAGTATTGAGCTGATCTTAGATAAAGGATAAACAAATGCATCTTCACTATAACATTTGATAAACTGGATGTTTGGCTATGGAGACTGCTTAAGGCTTTTATCCTGAAGTGGATCATTTAAAAGTTGTTTAGTAATTATTTATTATACTTTGGTCAATTACTTATTTCTTATCAAAGGATTTTATCTTTATAGTTCCGAACAATTTAACTCGGTTGTCTTTATATGTTGGACTATTTCCCTCATGTAATATGATTATTGAATGTCTTTAGAAACTATTACTAACAGTTAAATGTATTTGGAATATTTAAATAAAGTTAAATTTTTCTAAAGACATTCAATACTCATATTAGATGATGGAATAGTCCAATATAAAAATACAACTAAAACACCATCATCACAAACCTTCAGGAAAATAATTTAACTCTGTGACTGGCTGATTCAAAAAATAAAAATATTTGTGTCATCTCTTAGATGAGTAAGATAAGGATAAAAAAACTCAGCTAGTCAGCTGAATGATATGCTCAACCTGCTACTTAAATATTCAAAAGTCACATGACCTTTCAAGTGTACAATCTATAGATTATTTATCACTACTTTTTAAACTTTGCTTTGAAATGATAGCAAATTTGCTTATCATGATTGTGTCTTTAGTTACTTGAATTTCTGCTTGGACAGTTCTGGGTGACACTCGAGTGACGGATTAAGAGTTTCAAGAGTGAAGCTGAGCTACCTTGAATATCACATGACCTGTCAAGTAGCTAATTATTCAATCATTATTAGTAATCAAGTCTTTATATTTCTATTAATACTAGCTGATATTTTCAATCTGGTAACTTATTTAGAGGAGGTGGAAATTATTATTCCGTCTCATTTTCTAACCACTCGCATGGTCATATAATATACATATTAAAATTTAAATGACTATTTCGTTTTATTTTTAATCAAAAAGCTTCTATGTTTAATGACTTATTTTCACTGCCAGGTGATGCCTTAAATAAGATATAACTTCTTTTTGAAAAAGAGCCATTCGTACTTTGTCTTGATTTTACACTTTTCATCTACAATAATATATAGGGGGTTTGAATTTAGAATTTTACACAACCTTCAACTATCCATGCTATCTCATACTGCTGACAAACTTGATCATACTCACATGTCAAAACGATAAATAATCACCAATATTGATATTTCGTGCTAAACCAGCACTTGTCAGTTGATCCAGATTATCATCTCCACCCATATATACAATCAATGCTCAGCTTTATATTAAGATAGCCAATCTTCATACTTTAATAGACAGGCTTCAAACCACTCAACCCCACAACTCTTCAACCATCCATTCATTGAAAATCTGATGATGAAACCCTCAAAGTCCACCTTTGTACCAATCTTCTCAATAATATTTAGTTTGATATATTATCACAATACATAATATTCCTAGTTCGATTATTAGATGTTTGATTAGACTCATCTACTCTAATTGTCTCTTTGAAACTTTTATTCGATATTCATGCTAGTATCACATATTTTTGTAATCTCTTTTTTAACGCAAAAACTCAGCCATTGGTTATTTCTCATATAATTTTCAGTTAACTTTCAAAGCAAAATATTTGATTTGTATAATCGATATATAGGCAGGCAATTAATGTAAATTCAAATAACACAATATTCGATTAACGTTACTTATAAAAAATGCTGGCAGTAAAATTCAAATAATACTAGTTCAAACACTACAATTTTTTCAGAACTAAGATTAATCTGAAGTCTAAATGCAGAAATAAAAGTCAATAAAATATCACATGACTCTATCAGATGATTTCAGCTTAGTCATTGCTGTTACATCAACACAATGCTTTCTTTACATCTCATTGCTGAATACTGTAAACATTAATAAGTAATAGATGTCAGATGATAGAGCCAACCTTTATATTTTTCAATTTGGACTGATAGCTTGATAGTTAAAAAAAGAGGGAAATGGTAACTGCTAGAAGGGAAGTACATTAAATCTTCTCACTTATAAAAAGTATAAGTCTGAAATTATTAAGGATATGGCATAGACAGTAATGAAATAGGGATTTATTAAGCATTATCACATATTAGTTACTAAAGCTTACAATAGATGGCATAGAGGTGTGACCAAAAAGTAATTTAAAAATGCTAAATATGGACAAAGGTAAAACAAGAAAACAATATAGTGTTCAAAAAATAGTAACTATAATTTTTGAATATAAAAGAAAGCTGAAAAATGAATCTAAAAATTGTAGTAATAGTAAACAGACTATATAAATTATCTGTTGAGATTTCTAATAATGAAAATGCAAATTATGTGTATAAGTAATGATGACATGAATAATACAAATGCACCTTTGACACTCCTGATGAAAATCTAATACTTCAAATTTAAACAGTTCACCGATGAAATAGTTATTGGAATTACCATGAAATCTAGAAAAAGCAGATAATTGAGGGTGTTTAAGATCAATCAAAGCTCTAATAGTTTTATAAGTATTTTGCAAAGGGGAGGGGGGATAATGACTTTAAGAGATCTACTAGACTGTAAAGAAATAAATAAGTGAAAGCAATCATATTTTTTTATCAAAATATGTTATTATAGAACTTTTAGAAGTTTTAATCTTTAGAGAAAGGTTTCAACCTTTATCATATGCACCTTGAACATTTAGAATAGTACATACAATGCCATTTTTTGACTATAGAGGGACTTCTCAAATCTTGACTCAAGATAATGACTTTATAAAGATAAGAATGGCCATCCTATCTTTGACCTAAATTCCCACTCATATAGGCCAATCCGAAGCATCTTAATTTGAGAGTATGTTAGTTTCTTCAGTTTTTAAGACCATTATTTCCTTTACAAATCTTGTGATTTACAGTGAGTTAATATTATGATAAACTAATATAAAGTTGTGATAGGACAGCTGTTCTTATCTTTATAAAGTCGTTATCTTGTATTGAGATTTGAGAGGTCCCTCTATAATAAAAAAAAGACATCATTTGACTATTATACATATTCAAGGCACATATAATAAAGATTAAATCCTTTCTCTAAAGTATTTACATACTTCCTATGCTCTTAGTAAATAATCACAATTTTAAATTATTTAATCTGTAATTTTCAAGTTTATTTTTTTATTTTATCAATGTTTTCTTCATTTTAATTTTACCACACCACAGCCATTTTGTAGTGGTTGACAGTTTAATATTTATAGGAATAGGTTTCTATTGACTTTTACCACCTCATAGAAAGATAAATAATCTTTAGCCTCATTGGTGCAGACAATTGGTGTTTTAAAATGCATTGCAAATCAAAAATATTGTACCAAATATAAGCAATTATAATAAATTCCTACTGGGAAAAATAATTCAACACTTTAAATTCAAAATATATAAAAATTTGATTAAAAAACAAAGCTTAAATTAAAATAAAAGTGTTAATTAATGTATAAATACCTTATTATGTATATTATTAATCTTTTTCACTGACTGTGATAAATATATCTGGTGAAAACATTTTAGTAGTATAACTTAAACAAAGTAAATATAATTTTTTCATTAATGATCTGCCATTTTATTTTTTACATAGTGAGAGAATATTTCCTGAATCATGATTTATTGAATAAAAATAAAACATGCTTTAAAAATTATTTTTTAAAAAATAACTTAACTTAGAGCACATTTTAAATTTATTTTGATGCACTAAGTTTTTTATTATCAAAGTTTTTTAATTTTGTTATCTAACCAATAAAACCTTGAATTTTTTTTGCTCCACTGTTATTTTTTTAAAAAAAAAACAACAACAATTAAATAATTTATCTATTTTATATAAACATTTATTTTTAGTGCTGTTTCTAATTGTAATAAATTTAATCAGCCATTTAAGCTATTGTGCGCTTTTTCACGAGTGTTAAATAATAATAAATGAGTACTTCTGCTTACAATAAATGTTTATTTACATATGTTTAAAGTTTCATTTTTGAGTGATGTCTAGTAAATTCTAGATAATTTTGTCGGCGTCATTCATTCAGATATCATAAACAGTGGTTTAAAGTGAGTAGTCTATCCTCACACTTTCACTTACAGTACTTAAGATTTGCCCATATATAAGCATTTGGGTTGGATTGAATAAGTGGATTCATTTTATTCTTTCCTAAATACTATATCTTGTGTTGTAAACAAAAGTACTCATCTATTTTATATAAATATAATAAAATGTTGATAAAGAAATATAACATACAGTTGATTGCTGAAGTTGTAACAATATCATTAGGTCTTGCTACATTTTTATTTACAACTATCTAATTCACTCCACTCACAACTTTGATACCATCCACCTCAGACAAATACAATAATGATTATTACTAATCATTTACTAAACTAGAGATTATCTCTAGTACAGATATAAACTTTAAACCTCAGTTAAAGATTAATATATCTGATTGTTTTAATTTTAAACATAAACACACATTGAGTTATTCACCTTTGTCTTTCCCATGTGTAATATCTTTATGGATATATAAAACAACCCACACTTCTCCATTCTTTTTAAATTCATATAAATAAAGATACAATAAAAGACTTTTATTTTGTTGATACTATAACAATTTATTTTTTATGTTTACAATAAAAATTACTATTATTGAAAATAAATTATGAGGTTATTGATTTAAAAGTAGACAAATAAATGATATTTTTAATTTATGTTTAGTAATTTTTGATTATATCAAATTGATTATTAACTGCATAATGCACAAAATAATTTTTTTTCTCAAAATAATTTACAATTATAGTGACTATGTATAAATTAATAGTTTAACACTGTATATATTGTACCATTTACATATATAGTACAAGTGTGTTGGCATTGGGTAATATTTAAAAAGCTAAAAGAAGTAAAATTTAAAAAAATCATTAAATAGATGCAATTTAGTTTTCTTTTTATCAGTATAATTTATTTATTTATTTACTTTTTGCCATGTATAATGAAAGTTATTTGTGTTTTGTATTAGCTATTCAATTGTTTAAAAAAGTTAAAATTGGAGGGATTAGAAATATGCGCACATTGTTAATCCAGACAAACAAAGGAAATTACAAACATAAGAGATTATAGTCTAAGTTTTACTGATAATTAAATATGGTTCCAAAGGAATTTATAAAAAGAGAACTTTGGAGCTAAAAAAGTACAAAGGAATGTACAAGATTATCAACTTGTATTTTGATAATAAAACAAAGGGTAAAAATATATATGTAGAGAAATCTCAAAGCTGGTCAAGAGTATAAAAAAATGAGATTCTTTTGGCTGGCATTTTACATTGGCACTGGATAGAAAAAATGTCTGTATACAGGGCTACTGATATACTGAAAAAAGTCATCATGCAGGAGTGGAAACCAGAGCATTTGAGGACACTTTCTTTCATCATAAAGAGATCGCTCCAAAAAGCTTTCAAGTCTAGCTTTAAAATGGACCAGAAACATAAAAATGTTGACAGAAAAAAATCAGTTAACTACCAATGAGCTCTTAATCCCAAGAAATACATGTATTCTATAATAATCTATGATCTACGTAAACCCACGGAACTTACTGGTAAGTTATTATCCATACTAACTCATATCTAATTCAATATGCTTGCAAACTAAATTTAGCTATGAACTTTAACTATGAATTACAAATACCAATAAAGAGACATTTTATCCATAGATTGCTTTCTAGAAGAAACTTAAGAAGAGAATTGGAATACGAATTATTTAATTATTTGATTAACATTATTATCTGGATGAGCGTGTGTATGTTCCTTCCATTTTTATTAATTATCATCTAAATATTTTAATTTGTGTTTATAAAAAATTATCATTAATATAACATTTTTATTGTATGTTATTAATTAGATTTACTATTAAAAATTGTTTTAAGAAATATATAAATTACCTATGCCAATATGCTTGTCAAAAGCCTGGGGAATTTTCATATAACAGATTAATTAAGTGACAAGAAAATGTAATCCTGATCTTACTTTTAGTTATTTGTTTTGAATTGATGATGCAATGTGATGAGATCAGTGGATCTACAGACCCTGGTGCCCTTTAAAATAAATAAAAAACTGATTCCACTGGCAAAGCAAATCTGAATCAAAAATTAGACAAGTTAATCTGGGAATGTGGTTATATTCTGTGAAGTTTTCTAATATCAAGAATGAATAAGTGCAGACATAACTTGTATAAAGCCTAAATTGATTACAATGGCTTCCCAACTTGATACTTCAACACAATACAACCATAACCTGAGATATATGTAATTGTAAAAAAAAAAAACATTACAATGGTGGCCCAAATGTGGAATTCGAAACTCGTAGCTGGAGATTAAATATGAGCTTTACTTAAAAAAAAAACAACAACTTGAAAACAGATTATACAAATATAAAAAAAAATTATAATATGTTTATAGAAAGAAAAACACAATCATGGCTGATGTAGCCTTTATGTCTAGTGATTTGAGTGGTACATGTCCAGATTGGGGATATTATTAGCCCTATCTCCATGCACACCAATGGGTAGATCAAAACTGTCTTTAATTGCTTATCAGTATTTATAGCAGGTTTCCTAAATTGTGAGGCAGATTGAGTCCCTTTTGAAAAATTAAATCTCACAAATAATTGGTGAGCAATGCTTCAAAATACATAGACTTGGATTTTTCATTCTGTTTACTTTTATACGTGTTGTATGCATGCAATAGGAGTGGAAACAGTCCCTGTCAGAAGTGCCACAGTAAACCCTAGTATATGTACTCGATAACCATGTACCATCACAAATGGTCAGTCTACAGAAATATATCAGCAATGCTAATACATAAAACAACAACAACAAATAATACCAAAGTGAGACTTATTGAGAAATTCAAATCCCTATTTTATTCTCATTCCTTGATCCCAGAGGTATCGTACCATTTCTATATATATATATATGGTACAAATGTGTTGGCATTAGATAATATTTAAAAAGCTAAAAGAAGTAAAATTTAAAAAAATCGTTAAATAGATGCAATTTATATATGTATTTGTTTGTATAATTTTTTTTTTTTTTTGACATGTACAATGAAAGTTATTTGTGTTTCATATTAGCTGTTTAATTAAATTATACACTAAAATGAACAGTGTAGGGTTGAAGGTTAATTTTCTTCTATGTAATTATAGTGACTGTATTTTACAATTATGATCAATATATAGGGGGTTTGAACTCAGATTTTCACATGACCCTCAACTATCCATGTTATCTCATACTGCTGACACATTTGATCACACACATGTTGAAAAAGTGTATCAGAAGTATGAAATAGCATGGATAGTTGAGGGTCATGTGAAAGTCTGAGTTCAAACCCTCTATATATTACATATTGGAGTGCAGGTAGGAAAAAGCCTGTACCATAGAAAAAATTCATATATTAAATTATGATCAGTGTATTTTTTGTTACAAATAAAATAACAGTTATAAGAATTTTAATTATTTTTTGAAAGAATTTATTTTACTGGTACATTTTAAAATTTAATAGTAAATATGTTTTGTTGTTGAACATGATCAAAATATGTTTTTGCTTATTTACTGTACTTAATGAAATTGGCATTTTTTGTGTATTTGTACTTGTTAATAATGAAAATCCTCTTTACTTTGGATATGTCATAAATGCACTGTTTATTTTGCAAGAATATTGGATGGAAATCAGATGAAATATGTTAATCCCATTTTAATTCTGTAGTTGAAACTTAATATTGTATATTATATAATAAAGAAACTCTGTATAATATATTTGTACTATTATTGTCACCATTTCATTTTGGGTCATTATAGTTTTGTGAAATCACTATCCTATGATGTCATCAATCTTACAAAATGGCCACCATTTTGAAAACAAATTTTTAAGAAAAAAATTGCATTTTTTTTTATAATTGCAGTAATAATCAACTGTAACTGAAAATAATGGGTACAAATTGATGATGATTACTATGGTGAATCCTTACATAAATGTCTGTCAAATTTAATCATTGTACTGCAGAAATATTTTCAAGTTTATTGTTATTTATCAATACATTCTTCATCCCAAGTCCACGAGATCATAACAATTCACTTCTGCAGAAACTTCAACTACTCTCCCTGCATGCATTGATAAACAACCTTCATTTGTTAGTTAATCTAGAGATATCAAGGACTTCAATTTAGATGTCCATGCTGATGGTAGAGTATTCCCAATTGCATCATTCTTTTGCAAAATAAGATTTGGCTTTTATACACTTTTAATACCTTGTAGATTAAAAAAATCATTGCACTGTAGAGAGATTTTCAAATATTTGGCTTTTATCAGCACAACAATCATTTCAACTCTGCCACATCAAAACATTAACCAACATAATATATTTAATGACCAATCTTCACACATCAAATGATATAGAGGTGTAAAATATATAAATCTTTGATTTGGATAAAGCATAGAAATAGTAAACACATAATATCCAGTACTAATTAGATTAATCATTAGCAAATAGTTTTCAAAACAGAAGTAGGAGAAAAATTGTCAACATTAGTGACAGTAATATAGAGTGGAAAATATAATACTAAGATATCAGTTTATTATAGCTTATTGAAAACATTTGACAAACAAAAGTTTAATCAGCTTTTATCCTTTGATAAAAAGCCCCTGACAGATATTTAACTCATAGGGTGATCATTTTTTGATTAAAGAAACTTTTATGGTATACTTTGTGACTTTATTTTCTTCTAGGAGTTTCCTGATAGTTATTTATAAATTGGTGCAAATTAGCATTCAAATCAAAGATAATAAATAAATAAAACCCATATTCTGTCGGGGGGGGGGGAGGTCAACCTTGGGGTTTTATTGCACAAAAATTTAGAATGGAAATACTGAGACTTATAATTGGATATGAAATGTTGCAATGTCTGACTTCAAGTACAAAAAAAGTCATATAGGAATTCAGATAGAATTTTAATTTAATACCTAAGCTTTTCAATAATTTAAAGATAATGAGAGCCATTGTAAAAGTAATTAGAAAAATAATTTTGTCAATTTTTGGTTGACTTAGGAGTTACACATTTTTGACCATTTCTAAATGAGATATTTTTTTTTCCCAGTAAAAATGAATTTTTTTTTTTTAACCATTTATAAACTATTGAATTTTAATTCTAAAGATTTTTCCACTTATATTTTATTAGTTGTAAAACTAAAATCAACATTATTACAGAAAGGAAATATAAAACATTTGCAAATATATAATTGCCATATGCTAAATTTAATTCTGGCTTTTAAAATAATTTATACTTATTTTAAACTTCTATTCCAGCCCACATTACTGAAACATATGATCAAGAACACCTGAGAAAGATAAATGACCCCAAAGATGAGCATTTTCTGATGAACCAACATTCACCAGTTGGTCCAGATTACAATCTCTTACACATATCATTATCTTGTTCAGTATATATATAGCAAATTACTACAGTTTAATTGACAGGTTTAAAATTTTCTGCTTTACAACTTTGATACAAACCATTTTATTGAAATATATTAATAACTTTTACTAATCATTTTTTAAGCTAGATATTATCCCTAAACCAAATACCTATTTAAGTCTCATTTAATGAATAATATATATCTGCAGTGCTATAGAGATATCAACACCTGATTTCCTTGCCCATGCTGAAAGTTTTGATAACGTTCACTACACCACTCTCATGCAATGTAATATATAGATCTATAATAAATCTTATACTTTAGTAAGTAATACATCATTTTTGATGAAAGTTTCCTCCCTCTTATTGCTATATTTATGAGATAACAAAGCATAACAAATTTGGATTATGGTGAAACATTTTAAATGAATCTTTGATTGAACTGTCAAGAAATAGATATAGTCAGTTTATGCATGTCATGTTTAATATTATTTTAAAGAGTATGTTCAATTATGAACAAAAATATTATTTAAGAAAATTGTATCTCACCTGCAATTATAAAGTCTGCCAGTCACAAAAACTTAAAAAAAACCTATTCACTGTATTCTGTCCAAATGGATTAATATTTCACCTATGTGGATATATATATATATATATAATTTGCTTTTGACTAGTGAACTAAACACTATTAATAAACATTTGCTTAAATGCTTGTTAACAGTATTTGCTTTATTAGTCAAGACCAGAAATTACATATAATTGTTGGAAAAAATATTATAATATGTAAATATTTTACTGGGTGTAAAAAATATGAAAGAGAACATTCAGCATGCTTCATGTTGATATAGATGGAAGAAATGTTGCCTTATTTTGGTGTATTAACATAGGCTGATAAATCTATGCTGACATCTTTTTATTTAAGTTTCATAAAAATAATTTATTTCATCCAGAACACTCTTAGACTATAATTGGAACATTAATTTGGACCACCCATTACTATCGATTTACATAGTTTGATTACTCCAAATATGATCTCAATGAATTAATATAGATAAGATGTATATATTTCCTTACTAAAAATTGCACTTGCTTATTTTTCTGGACTGATCATAAAAACATTGATTACTAGAAATCTTCTTCATTTGTTTTGAGATTAAGAATGCATTTCTATTCTCCAGCACCACCTTCAATGAGTCTTATTTTTATTAATTCATAGACATTTGTTTTTCTTCTACTAAATTATCCTATCTATCACATTTTGAATCACTTTGAAAATCTGCTTTATACAGCAGTATGATCCACAATCATGTTTAAATCTAATATATACTATGCAATAAAAGATGGATATAACTACTACTATTATATTTTAACTTTATCTTTCTTATTGCATTGCCAAATCCATATAATATTAATAACATTAATGTTCTTTATTACTTTTTACAATGCTTTTTATAACCCACTATTGACTGTTGCAAAATTATATCTTCATGTATATTTGTATTCATGAATTTTTATTGCGTTTGTTATAGTTCTGAAGAAGATTGCTGGGGCAAGCGAAACTGTCAATAGTGGGTTGTAAAAAACATTGTAAAAAGTAATAAAGAACATAAGTGATATTAATATTACATTTTAAAATAATACTTTAATAATAAAAAAAATGATTAAAAGTTCAAAAGCATTACTCTTATATAGTATGTATAATTCTAGCTCGGTTTCCCCTCTTATTTTATCATTCTTAAAACTCTTCAAAAATACACACAATACTGTATTGACTCTTAAATTATTAATTAATTTTATACAATATGCTAATGCCATATATTTTTTAATGTCAGAAAATAATCCATTATAAAAGGGGGGAAAAAGTAAAATCTTAGAGAAGAAGATTGAAAATATTTCAATCAAATAAATATATTGAAGATTTTATAACGTATAATTTAAATTGAATTATTATCATTATTTTACTGTTTAGTATCAAAACTCTAATATTTTCTTTCAATATAATTTTGTTGAATTTTATTCATTATGAGATTAATTTTTCACAGCCTCAATTCTATACCAATATTTTTTGCTAAATTTCAATTTATCCACAGCTTTTTTTATTAATATATGAGCTATTGACTCAGCGATACATTTTGTTATGTAAGTAGATGATAGGCAGGCTATATGCCATCTTTATACTCTATATCCAATATTTCACCAGTGATTACATTTCTAAATAATGGGTGTAATCAATTAGTATATATAAAACATACACATAGTGAATAATTTTGTCATAATAATAATCTCCTAAAGAATTATCACAAGGCGCCATAAAAAAGATAAAATAATATCAAGTTTATCAATAGTTCAAAGTTAAATCAATACTGAAAACTGTAAGTTGTAATTATAACTTTAGGTACTTACGGATAATTCAACCGATGACGTATTTGCCTTACTGATTTCCCTTCCGGTAGATATCGACATTTTTTGCATGACAACATTGTCATGGCAACCAAGTGACTGGCATGATTAATCCATCAGAGAGTCAATTTTTTTTTTTTTACCTGCGAGATTTAAAATTCGGAGAGAGGTTTGGAAAATTTTTTGATTTTACTGTCTATTGTGATTTTGCTATCCACGGCATCACAGTGACTTTTTTCAGCTCTTCTACTTTGGTCCCAACACAATTGTGGAAATCGACGAAAGCCTCTTCACAAAATGGAAGAACAATGCCGGAAAAAGTCCTACCACAGCAATGGCTATTTGGTGGCATATGCAGAATGACTGAGGAATGTTTTATTGTAGCCATTCGAGATAGAAGTGTGTCTAATCTCATGCAAGAAATTTTGCAAATGTACATGAAGCGACTCAACTATCTACAGCGATTGCTGGAAGGGATATAAGAGCGAAGAGTCAGCTGAGGCTGGATATGAACACCATCGTGTTAATCACACATACAACTTCGTAGACCCAACAACTGGTGTACATACACAAAATGTTGAAAGGTTGTGGGGTTTGGTCAAATGGCGTAATAAAAAACACAGAGGGACAGCACGTCAGCACCTGGACTCATATTTGAGTGAGTTTATGTGGAGGCAGTCGTATAAAGCTGATCCTTTCGCTGCGATTTTGGAACATATTAATGCATGTACATTTTCAATAATTTTTTAAATCAAATTAGCAATATACAGTACGTTTTTATATTTTGTAAATTTTTGTTTTTTTGTATTTTTTTTAATTTTGTATTTTTTTTTTCAGGACTAAGAAACATGATGGTGTTCATTTTCTGCCTGCCAAGAAGCCATCTAAAAAACCACGTGACCGTATCACCCTTTTTTTTTTCTTTAATATGTAAATTTTTTTAAAATTTTTATATTTTTGTCACGTGACCATTGTTTTGTACTTTGTCATATGACCTTTTTTTTTTTGATTTTTATCCCGTGTCTATTTTTTATGTTTTTTATGCTTTTTATCACGTGATCAACCGTTGACGTATTACCCTGAAGGCATATCAGTCTAACATTGCGATTTTTAACGTACCGTGTTCACGTGATCTGCGGACACATTTTAGCGACTAAATGTGTCTGCAGATCACTTGGAGACATTATCTTAAAAATCGCAACATTAGACTGATATGCCTTCAGAGTAATATGTCATCGGTTGAATTATTAATTACAACTTACAGTTTTCAGTATTGATTTAACTTTGAACTATTGATAAACTTGATATTATTTTACCTTTTTTATGGCGCCTTGTGATAATTCTTTGGGAAATTATACATTTGATACTTTAAAATATCAGGCTCTCATTATTTGTGGACAACTGGAAGCTACTTTCATTTAATTGATTAGGAACAAATTTCAATTAGTAATTAAAACAACTCTAGTGTTATTTTTAACTCTTTGTAGTCCTACCATCCAATAATCTACATTGGTTTAAAATCAAAGAGTAACACTATTTTTTTTTTAAATATTAACCCATTTACTGATGACATATCTTGCCTTTAATTCCTTCTTTCTATTGTCTATATCCTGCTTTAATGACTACTTTAATTTAAAACATTCCACTAACGCAATTATTTTATTTTTATAAATTTATAACAATTGAGCTTATAAAATTGGAATTTAAATTTTAAAGCTACAAGACTTTAATAATTAAAATAAATAAACCTAAACTTTAATTTCCAATAAAGAATTTATTTTGCAGTGTCCAATTTTCATTCCTATACTAGTTTCAATAATTTTGTTGTTATGAACTGTCTTTGAAGTATTTATTACAAATAAATTATACACATACACATATATTTATGTGTCATACAGAATGGAACATTCACTGATATTAATAATATTTAGCCGAGTGAAATTTTGGTACTGTGTACCATGCTCATGGTGACTTAACTGAACTCATGTTGAGTCGCCATGAGTCTGATACACAATACTGAGTGTTATAGTGGTTAGGAATGGGATAGAAGAATAGATGCATTAATAAAGAATAGGGAGTTGGAGAGATGGAGAACTAGTATGAAAAATAAAAAGAGTTTAAATATATATAGAAGTAAACGGAACATTGAGTGTGAATTAATTTATAATAATAACAAGAAAAGTAGTTTATTGTTTAAGGGTTGAATGGGATCTTTAGCAACAAGGAAATATACATGTAAATGGAAAAATATGGGTGATTTAGTCTGCAAGTTGTGTAAGGAAGGCATAGAAAACATTAGGCAATTGTTGATTCAATGTAAATGCTTGAAAGCAGAAAGGGTACAAATAATGAAGTTATGGAAGACTAAATATAAACAAAGTGATTATACAGAAAGTGGGTTATTGCTTTTTATGCTGAGTTTGGGAACAGATAATTGGTTTTTATGCCGAGTTTGAGAACAGATAAGGAGGATTTAGATATGAAAGCCATGGAGTTGACAAAGATTATGTTGTGGAAATGGGATGGAACAGGATATGGGGAAACTTAGGGTGGGGAATGGAAAGGGAAGGTAAAGTGTCTATCAGATTTCTCTGGACATAGTTGCTGACAGATTCTGACTCCGCATAAGGAGAAGTCACAGTCCAACACATCACATCACTGAAAATGCATTCAGCTAAATATTATTACTATCAGTGAACTATTCATTCTGTATGACCAATAAATATACGGTTGTATATAATTTACATTATAGATAGAATTATTGATTTATTTATTAGAAATAAAAAAATGATAACGTTTTATTTACTTGTTAAAGTATTTCCAATTTGAATCTAGAATTTTTTTAATTGCTTTATTCCATATTAATGCTATAATTATCTATTATATTTTAGTCTCCTTCACTCAGTTTATTTGTTGAAGAAAATTTGATTAAAACCCTCAAGCTTGTCCATAACACTAACAGACCTATTTCATCTTCAACATGTTTAATGTGAGCCATTATATTCAACCTTCAGTGATTTATTATAGATTTAATCCAGTTTCTTGGATTCATAGCTTCTCTTCTCCAATAGAATTTCATTATTTCAGCCATCCAACTCAATTGTGGACTCTTTAAATATTTTACAGCATCTTGGAACCTAATTCAAAGCTTCAATTGTCTAATTATTATCTTTTCTAGCAATGTGTCCGGCCTAGGTCCATTTCAGACTTTCATTTCTTTCAATAATGTCAGTAATATTTGTTTGTTCTTTCACCCACATATTTCATTTTCAGTCTTTTCTTGTTATTCTCTTCTTACACCTTTATATACTTTGTTTAGAGATTTGAAGATTTTTGTATTGCTTTTTGTTAAGTGTCTAAGTTTCAAATCCATAAGTAAGAACTGGTAAAACACATTTATTAAAAAACTTCCTTTTCAAATACATAACTATATTTCCTTTGAATATTAAGTTATTTCTACTGGAAGCACTCCATCTAAGTTTAATTCTATAATTAATTTCACTCATTATATTTCCGTTTATGTTAAAAATCTGACCAATGTATTTGTAGTTGTTAACTTGTAATCTATGAGTATCAATCTTTATTTTCTTCTTTGGAGAAAATTTATTGAACATTACTTTAATCTTTTCAGTAGTCATCTTTAGACTTATTTTTTTACTTTCATTTTGTAAACTTCTACATTTCCCAAAGCCTTTAAGCATTATTTGCAAAATCAACGACACCATCAGCAAAATATAAATCACTTAAATAATCTCCATTTTTGCACTTTCTTAGTTTTCCATTTTAATTTGTAAAATACTTCATATAAAACTGCTATAAAATTTTTGCAGATATAAAAGAGGATATGAATTTAGCGCACCGTAAACATAAATGTATGATCACTAAGATGTGAGCAGAAGTTATCAGCTTAACACAGAAGATTGAAGAATTAAAACTAAAGACTCAGGAGGAGAGTAAAAGTATAAAAATAGATATTGAAAAACAAAACTGTGCAACTAGTTTGACGAATTAGTTTTTTAAAAATAAGTTTTCTATGGTCATAAAGAAGAATCACCCACCAAGCACCCGAACAGTTTGGGTAGATATTTTGAAATTAATCCTATGACTAAGGGGATTAAGCTGGAAGTAGCTAATAAGTCACTTGTCAGGAGCATCAAGAGCCTGGTGGAAATCTTTGTTCAAAAAACCAAATAACTTTATACAATATAAGCAGGCCTTGATGAGGTGTTATTGAAACAAAGACCACCAGGAGGACATAAAGCAAAACTGTCTGAAGAAAAATGCTGGCCACAAAAACTATATGTGTCATTATTCAGAAGGCAAGTATCCAAACTGTGAGCAGTAACAGCATTTTAACTGTCAGAAAACCAGATTATTAAAATAGTAAGATGGAACTTTCCAAATCCTGTGGACCATTTATTGATAGGTACTGGGTGCAAAACCATAGAGTAAATGGCTGATTTGCTCAGTATCTTTGTCAACAATAAAACTGGCAGTGAAGAGGCTGAGTTTAAACCTTTCAATAAATTTCCATCCAAAAAGAATGATCACCAAGTAAATGTCCTAAGACTGGATCAATAGAGAGAACCATATACCTCATGGTACAAGAAAAAGTGAAGAAAATCCACAGGCAGGATGGAAAGTTTCTGGACAATTTGCCAAATGAGGAGCAGTTCAAATACAAGAAGAGATGAGAACTGGCAGCAGTCTCTGTCACCAGGTGAGAAATTCTGAACCAAGACAGATTACCAGGGAAAATCTGGATTGTAAATGGAGGACTTGGTATGATCAGCAACAAAAGTGATCAGGGTCTGCATCACCATAATACTCAACTAGCTATAAACAAAGATAGGAATAATATTTACTTTTGGATGACCTGTTCTCTGAAGACTCTGGATCTGTCCAATGAAAAAAGAAAAAAAAAGAATAATGGTAATAACAGTTTTTAGGATAAAGGGAGAATAAATCTATACAAAAAAAATTTGGACAAATTCATTAAAAATATTTTTTAATTTATAATTGCTGATATATCTTGTGCTTCGATGATGATGATGATTGATGGTTGGTGATGCCATTAGTGTCATGGTGCAGCATGTTCAAAATACTTCTGGGAGTTAAATATCTCTGCACTGCACATACTCATAATCTTAGATTTTATTTATTTTTCACTCCTAAGTCTCAAAGGAACAAGGCTTATACAAAATTTGTGGTGATTACCATATTATGCCAGAAATTATGAACCTCTAAAACTCATAAAATCAAAGAAGCAAGGCCACAGAGTGATAATACAAACATGGTTTTATTAATTCCTTATGGGTCATAATGTGCATTATAGCTTAATGTGAGATTGATTTCCCAGTGTTCAGGCTGCATAGTATGCTTATGCCCGATGACTAACTGTATTATCCATCATAGTTTGAAACATATTTTGCAGTAAATTATGACAAAATAAATAAAAAAATAATAATGATGACAGATTTAGTTTGAATAGAGGCTTGGTAGTTAAATGCAATATTGCAGAATCAGCCTAAAATTATTCCAGCTTGTAAGATACATAAAACATGGCGAGAGTGACCACACAATTTTATATAAAAGAATTTATTCTAGAAAGTTTTATGTAAATTAATTAAGAATAAAATCAGTTAAAATTATCCCAATTTTGATTCTTCACTCGATCGAGGAGGTATTGTACCGTTAACTTGGAACATATATTTAGCATTTTGTGAAGAGGGAGGTGATTGCTGAAAGCAAAAATATATTTAAAATAAAAAATAAAAAAATAGATTGAGTTTCATTAATAAGCAAGAAAGTTATTTGTTTGACTACCCAGATATAAAAAAAAGGTGTACATGAAGATTTAAAAGTGATAAGAAAAAATAGAGTCATCATAATTACCTGAAAAATGTTATCTTTTCTCTCACTAATTAAAGATGGCCCATCAGAATGTCGATCAGCAACAAATGTAATTTGAAATTTGATCAGTAAAAATAAGTTATATATAAATTGTATGTATTAAACATAGTTGTTTTTTTTGTAAAATATTAATTTCATTTGACTGAAAAGAGAATATTATTTTTGCAATCAGAAATGAGTACTACATTTAGAACATAAGAAAATTATCTATTTCGCTGATGATTAATTTTGAAATAAATTATAAGAAAATAACTTGGTGGAAAATTAAATTTCCGAAGAAAGAAGAAAGAAAAGGTGTGACAAGGTAGATGCATTGGAGGTAGGCTATAGGATATAAAAGGCGATTCTGAGAACTTTTGTTAAAAGAGAATATTAGTTTTTCTTATGACTAGTACTCGTATTCTTCATCAGATGGCAAATCACATAGAAAAGACCCAGAGAGTTTCATAAAATGATTTACTGCATGGTTGCCTTTACCTTTGGAGAAGCCACCAACCAAATGGGTTGCTAAGCCACCAGATATGGTTATTGATGCCTTTTTCCTGTCCTGCTGTTGAGGTGACGCCTTCATTGGAGTCACCATGTCTACATAACACCAGGAACCCCAACAAGCTGAGTAGGAATACTTCACCCTGAAATCATGAATCAAAATATTGTGTAAGAACTTAAAATCCATGCCCATGGTCTATATATGTCATATGTACCTATATTAAAAGAAATATTACAGATAAGATGAATGAGTGCTTTTTTTAATCCATTTAACTTTTGATTGAAATATATAAACTCTTAATGGACTGACTAGGTTGTTTAATAATAATGATTAACAAGAACTTTATTATTACTGTTAATGTCCAAGTTTAATTTTGTAATTTGCTACCTTTTTATTCATATTTATACTTAATAATATATATGTTAGCAATGTTTAGTAAAGGTGTGTATGAATGAATAATTTGTATTTTGATTATTGTTATTTCTTGTTTACAAAATACTATTTTTTTGTTTTTCATGTGTCAAAGCATCGGCCGGGAAGCGAAGCCGCGAACCCTGGACAACTGCTTGTAAGCGGCTGTGCTGGTCACTCGGCCACCAACACTTGACTAAAATACTATTTTTTTTTAAGTGTCATAGCATCGGCCGGGACGCGAACCCGCACCCCGGGCAACTGCCTGCAAGTGCACGGCAGTCGCGCTGATCTCTCGACCACCAATGCAAGACTAAAATACTATTTTTAAAACTAAAATTCAGCAATCTCCAACAATTAATTTTCTTGCTGAAAGAATGCTAATATGCTTAATTATTTACCTATATAAGCATAGGAAAGGATTTCGTAAAAAAAGAAAAATCGTCCTGAGTTAATTAACTTTGTGATAGTGTGTTCAGTTAATCAGTTCAATAAACACTGACACCTGTAAAAAAAAAAAAAAGCTATCACAAGTTTTTTTTTTTTTTAGATCTACATTTGCTATTGTAATTACGATAGAATGACAGCCTGTTAAGCTAATTGCGCAGACGCTGTGAGATCATGTGGTTGTTCGAAGGTATTCGTTTATTAAAAACATTCTCACAGCGTCTGCGCAATTAGCTTAACAGGCTGTCATTCTATCGTAATTATAATCGCACGCAAGACGTTATAAAATAAATGCTTATTTGCTATTGTAGAAAAATCAAATATAAAATATTATCCAGGGTTTGTATGGCCAGGAAATATAGTCATATTTTCCAGATACTTTATTTGTAAAGTAGATATGATTTGGCCATACCAACAAAATCATTAGCCAGTAATACATGTATTTAGCATTCAATAAATAGAATAAAACTACCTAGACACACGAGTACGTAACATATATTCATATTATGGTACATTGTGTTAACACTGTGTAATAACTGGGTATTGTATAAACTATATCAAAAGGTTACGATTTGGTATACCATATCTCCATTTAGAATAAAAATTTGTTGGGCAAAAACCTGAATTATAATGTGAATCAAAATTTATCCAACATTCAACAGTGCTCATTACTATATGAGATGCTTACTGAAATTTGGGTGAAATGCATAAGACTTCTATCCAAGAGCATTATGCTGTTACTTGACAATGCACATCCCCACACCACTACCACACTTTTGGCATTGCCCAAAAATTTTGTTCTGCAAATGTGGGAGCACCTTCTATATAGATTTGATTTTACTTCATTAAACTATTGCCTAATTGGTCCTTTAAATGAAGTCCTATGAAGATCCACAATTTGATAAAGAGGTGAAGAGAATGATGCATTCATGGCTTGCAGTTCAGCCTAAAACATTTTTTTAATTAAAAAAAAAATATAAAAGCTTGTTGAAAGTGGATAAATATTGAAAAGCAGGTAGAGTATGTTGAAAAATGATATATTTTTATTTTTTGAAGATTGATTAAAGTAAATTCTTACAGCTTGAGAATGGATACTTTTTTGTTCTTCCTGACATTTGGCATTTCAATACTATGTCTGATATTCCTTTAATTTCTACAGTTTTGTTCTTTTCTCTTTCATTTATAATAAGTTCTATTTACTTTATGCTTACATTATGTGTGCCTTGATAATGTAGTGGAAAAATATCTTATATCAGCTGATTTTCATAGATCATCAGCATCATCATCAACCATTATCAATCCACTGCGGGATGAAGGTCTCTCCAAATTCAATCCATCTCTGATCTTTAGCTTCTCTTTTCTACAGCACCCCTGCACACTTTCTTATTTCATCCATCCCACATGTGGTCACTTTCTAGGTCTTTTACAATGTCTTGGAATCCAGTTTAAGATTTCAATTGTCCATCTGTTATCATATATATATATATAATGCCAAGGGGCATGGCCCCTCTGTCAACTTTGGGGCTCAAATCACAGGTTTACTGAGTTCTACCTCAATGTTTTAGCAGAGTTTATGGAAAAATATTAATTTTAACATTTCTTTCCATACAATATACTTAAGGATGTTTTTGAAATTCCAATAAAAATACATTAAAGTTGGATAAAATTTGGGAAGAAATGACAACAAATGCATACATGTAGGATCTAAAATAATCCTATTTTAATTTATTACATAAAATCATATTTTATAATTTATATTCTTTTCTCTGATTTTTTATTTAATATATATTATAACATGCACACACTACATTTTATTTATTAATTGTGTTAGATCAAGTTTACTGCTGAATAAATAATTATTAATAATTTTTTTTTATTACAGATGCTGTGCTTCAGTGAGATTAAAAGTTTTATTTTATCCACATAATTATCAAGTCATACATATTAGAATTTTTTAAAAGAGTTGTCAAAAATGTTCATAATAAAATACTGTTTGTCCAAAAGAAGAAATTCAATTTTTATCTTTCCCTATGTTAAATAAGTCCATATTAATTATTTCATAAAATACAACTTTATTCATTTTTTTTTTGTTAACAAATTTACATCTAGAATTTTTAGCAAACTATATTATTTGCTTTTAATATTATTATGTAAAGAGCTCGCAAATAAGCTCTTAACAAACTTTGCAGAATATTTGCAATACAAGCTTGTTTAAATTAGGTCATGTGACATCTGACTTGATTTTTTTTTAAATTTTATTTGCTTTTTATTTCCATTACATAAAATTGATCACTTATGATTATATAGTTACTATTTGAGATATAATGGTTTTTCTTTCGAAAGTTAACCTTAACAATGTCAGATGCTATTTCATCAAAACATTGGGAATTAATCAAAATTTATACATGGTTTAACTCCAAAACTATTATATATATAGGGTATATGAGCACAGACTTTCACATGATCCACCAATCTCCACTCTATCTCATAACACTGACATACTTGAACACATATGTCAAAAAGATAAATAATCACCAATATATATATTTCATGCTAAACCAGCCATCATCAGTTGGTCCAGATTATCATGTCCAAACATATATGCAATAAGAGCTCAGATATATATTAAGATAGCCAATCTTCATACTTTAAAGGACAGGCTTCAATCCATGCCACACTCCAACTCTACAACTGTCCTGAATACAAACCAATGCTAGAAAATTTAATTAGTGCCATCTATATTTACTTAGCATATTTGAGTTTCATTTAGCATTATGAAATCTTTAAATTTATACATATTAATTTTATAAATTCTAAAAATTGTTCAATTTAACATTAGGCAGTTTCCCCCTAATTTATGTAATCTTTATTTATCACATGATACCATTTTATATGCTTCCACATGTTGTTAATAATACTAGCAAACTCTCCGTACAGTAGTGCCATTAAGTGTAAGCATTCAGTAATCAATGGATTGTAAGCATATGAAATTGTGATCATGTGATGTTTTGATGGTTTTATAACTATCCTTCCTATAAGATAATGGTGACTGTCAATTTTGAAAAACCAAAGATACCAAAATGTATTGATGCTTAACTGAGTTCAGATCCATATGATTATACAAGCAAATGAGCTTGGGTTGAAAACATTATTGTGTTTTCATCTTGGGATCCAAATTTATAATTAACCAAATAGGTAAAAGGTGGCTGCTGGAGGCATTAGATTCTTAGATCTAGGTGTACTGCCATCAAATCCAAGACTCCTCATAGATGAAAGCCATAAGCTAGAAACTAGTCTGAGGATATTGAATGAGTAGGCATTAGATGGAGATTTTATGCACAAACCCACCTGCATCCATTAATTACTGAGAGCTTGTACTTGGTAGCACTACTGTATTCAGAGTTTGCTAGAGTTAATCTTTATTAACTAGAAAATTATCTGCAATTGTATGTAACCAAATAAAAAAACAATCATCAATAGGCTGAGTCTTTAAATTGCTAATTGCTTTTATTTATCAGCAATTGCATGCTTCTGTGATATATAATTTATATATATATATATACATGCAAGAAAATGCTTTTACAAATACTTATATATCCTATTATCATTTCTAAAGCAAACATATATTTTAATTAGAAAAGATCAAAAATCTAAGAAATAAAAAACATGTTTTTTTATTTATTTTTTTTTGCTTTAAATTATCTAGTAACAATTTAGATAGAAAAGCCTAATGTGGATGTTGAGATATTTGCAGGCTCTCATCTGCTGCAAGAACATTTAGAAAGTAAACTTAAATGATATATATATAGGATGGTTATGGTGCTTAATTAAAGTAAAACATAAGGTCAATGGAAAAAAATTATATAAAATACTTCTTATATACCATTCTGAAAATACAAGACAAGGTCATGTATAAAGTATGCAACAATATGGAATCTATTGTCCTATGTGGTTTAATATAATGAATTTGTAGACTCAAAAACTAAGAAGTCTATAGATCTTAACTTAATCTGTGACTTCGGCATGCTAAATGTCATATGAAAGGCCAATCATTTTGTCATCATTATTGAATTTAATATTGTAAGAGCTCTGTTTTCATAGGAGGAAAGAGTATATTATAACGGTCAGGGTGAATTGGATGTTTGGAGTCTTACGTACAGGGTGCCACCAGGCTACTGGAACCTGGAAAATTTATATAGTAGGCAGATACGCAAGTTAAAAATCCAACTTTAAATTTAAGTACTAAAATTTAAATGTAACGTATATATATATCCCGTTACAATATGAAGCAAATAAATGTTAACAGATTTTCCATAAATGGGAGCGTCCATTTATATAATAAATATTGTATCAAAGATACTCTAGAGAAGAGAATACCTGAGGATAAATACATTGAAGAGTACATACATTTAGATGTTTACTGCAAAAGAAAAAAAAATCAGTAACATCAAATAAAGAAATTAAAGTTACAACATGAAATGTGGTTGCCATATTTATTATTCACGAATTGACGTCTAACAAACACTTCCGTTAAATATTATTCTTATAATTTTTTCTTCCTGTTCTGGAATTAGATTATCTCTTCTCTCATAACCGATTGTTAATTATAATAATAACAAAAAATAAATCTTTACGTATGTTCAAATATAATTAATGCATGCATCCAAAATATTTAGATACGTATTCATTAAAAATTATAGTTTATGAAATATAATTACGTGTTAATATATTAAAATATAAAATACGTTTTGTCGATAAGTTATTAACATTGGCAAGCTGTACTAGAATTAAAGAAATGATGTGAATAAAATATTGCTTATACAAATTAAGTGATAAATAATTAAAGAGTTGGTATAGAAAGGTATAAATTACGTGTAGTTAATATTATTTATAGGTAACGTTATTAAAGTATGGATGATAAATGGACTTATTATTTATTAAAAAAAAATTCTAATATTTTAATTTGCTTTCAAATATATTTTATGAAAATAAATATTAAAAGAGTTGAATCGTGAACATTTTAATTACTACTAATAAAAGGTCGTTTATAAATTTTATATTAATAATGTTCTAAATATCGTCCATGCTTAAGAATAGTGATTGAATACTATTTTTAATTACACAGTTTAATTTATAATATTATACAAAATAATGATCACTTAAAAAATATGTTAATATATTATTAGTAATATCAAATCTTAATGGTTGAGTTGTAATTTCTATTTTGTAATAACTACGAGAGCTACAATTACAGTTTCTAGAGCAGAACACATTTCATTGCCATAATTAGATACCCATGAGGGGAAAAAAGCTTTTCAAACTTTAATGGAGAATGTTAATACTACTATTAATAGTGCAATTGTTGAATAACATTAGTATAAGGAATGTAAATAAACTTCCATTATTTTACATATAATGAAATAATCACATGATCACCATTTCTTATGCTTATACAAGCTCACAAAATAGTAGCAAACTTTACATACAGTCATTCCACTGGGTACAAACCTTAGTAATTCAATAGATGCAAGAAGATTTGTGCATAAAATTCCTATCTAGTGCCTACTCATCTAGTACCCCCATACTAGTTTCTAGCTTGTGGCTTACATTGGTGAAGAGCATTGGATCTGAGAGCATTACATCTTAGAATCTAATGCAACCCTCCAGAAGCCATATTTTACCTATTGTATGGAGAGTTTACTACATTAACAGCGTAGGTAAGCATAGAAAATGGTTATCATGTGATGTTTTAGTGATCTCATACCAATTCTACCCATACGATTATGATAACTGTGATTTAAAAAAAAATCAGACACCAAAATGTATTGATATTGAAACTGGTTTCACATCTGAATGACTATACATGCAAATGAGCTTGGGTTGAAAACATTGTTATGTTTTCATCCTGGGCTCTTTATAGCTAACTAAGGATATAAAAGATGACTGCTAGAAAGTTGCATTAAATCCTAAGATCTAAGTACAGTGCTCTCAGATTAAAGGTAAGACAAGTAGGCACTAGATAGGGATTTTATGCAGAAAACTTTATGCATCCATTGATTACTAATATTTGCACCAGGTGGCATCACTGTATGGAGAGTTAATATTAGATTACTTAGAAAAAGTTCAAAGGGAAGTAGGAAGACATGCATTGGATGCAGAAGTATGGACAGCAAGGGAGGCAATTCAAGGAGAAATGGGATGGTCAAGTTTTCATATGAGAGATGCAAAAAGTAAAATGAAAATGTTTGGTAGATTGCAGTTTATGGATAATAAAAGAATAGCTAAAATAGTATTTAATTGGGTTATGAGTAAAGGACAGGTAACAAGATGGGTGAGAAAGGTAATGCGGTATGCAAAAGATTTGGATAAAGAATTTATATCAGTATATTTGTACAAAAGATGGGATGATTGTGTTAAGAGGATTATTGAGTGTTATAGTAGTAAGGAATGGGATAAAAGAATAAATTTATTAATAAAGACTAGGGAGTTAGAGAGATGGAGAAATAGTATGGAGAGTAAAAAGAGTTTAAATATATATAGAAATAAAACAGAATATTAGGTGTGAGTTAATATATGATAATAGTAAGGAAAGTAGTTTATTGTTTAAGGCTCGAACGGGATCTTTAGCTACAAAAGAATATACATATAAATGGAAAAATATGGGTGATTTATTTTGTAAATTATGTAAGGAAGGAATAGAAAATAGTAGGCATTTGTTAATTGAATGTAAATGTTTGAAAACAGAAAGGGTACATATAATGAAGTTGTGGAAAAATAAATATGAAAAGAGCTATAAGTTTTTATGCTGGGTTTGGGAAAATATAAAGGGAATTTAGATGTAAAGGTTATAGAGTTGACAAAGATTATGTTGTGGAAATGGGATAGAGCAGATTATGGGTAAATTTAGAGTGGGGAATGTAAAATAAAGTGGCTAACAGGTTTATCTGGGCATAATTGCTGAGATATTCTTGACTTCGTTTAAGGAGAAGTCATAATACATCACATCACATGCAGGGTTTGGAAAAAGATAAGTGGGATTTAGATATAAAGGCCATAGAGTTGACAAGATTATGTTGTGGAAATGGGATGGAGCAGAATATGGGAAAACTTAGACTGGGGAATGGAAAATAAAGTGGCTAATAGGTTTATCTAGCCATAATTGTTGAGAGATTCTTGACTCCGTTTAAGGAGAAGCTACAGTACATCACATCACATCACATATGATAATATAGTAAGGAAAGTAGTTTATTGTTTAAGGCTCGAACGGGTTCTTTAGCAACAAGAGAATATACATGTAAATGGAAAAATATGGGTGATTTAGTCTGTAAATTGTGTAAGAAAGGAATAGAAAATATTAGGCATCTGTTAATTGAATGTAAATGCTTGAAAACAGAAAGAGTACAAATAATGAAGTTATGAAAAATAAATATGAAAAAATGATTAGACAGAAAGTGGATTATTGGTTTTTAGGCTGGATATGGAAAAAGATAAAGGGGATTTAGATATAAAGGCCATAGAGTTGACAAAGATTATGTTGTGGAAATGTGATGGAGCAGAATATGGGAAAACTTAGAGTGGGGAATGGAAAATAAAGTGATTAACAGGTTTCTCTGGGTATAATTGCCGAGAGATTCCTGACTCAGTTTAAGGAAAAGTCACAGTACATCACACCACATTGCATTACTGTATAATAAAAAAATAGAAAATCACATTTTATCTTAGGCTATCATAACAATGAACAAATCACACTACTGTAAAAGAATATCACACATAATTCAAGATTTTTAAATGTTTCAAAGTCTATTGTTATCAATTGTTAATAAAGTCATACAATGTCATATTTATCTATAAGCCCAACAGATTGAAGCCTAAAACCTCAAAATCTAAAAAGCATACAGTAAAAGACTAAATTTTTTTGAGTACTGCATAGATATTTCTAATGCATACAGTCGTAACACATTAATATATCTAAAAAACCCTTTCAGTAATTTTCTTTGCATTCCATTTCAGAATAATACTGTCTTAAGCCAATAGCATTGATTTTGTTTTTCGAGGAAAGCAGTGAGATAGATAATGTATCTGCAGAGGGCACTGCTGTTTTCATCAGTCAGTTTAGTAATAAAACTAGTTGATTTTCAATGTCTTTGTTAATGATAGAAAAAGTATACTTATTTTGCAAACTGTTTTTGGAGACAGATTTGACCCAGATTTTCCAAAATAATTATCATTTAAAATGGACAAAACTCTCCATATAGTATTGCCACTCAGTGCAAGCCAGAGTAATCAATGGAAACCAGAAGGCTTGTGCATAAAATCCCCATCTAGTGCCTACTCATCCCCAGACTAGTTTCTGGCTTGTGGCCTTCATCAGTGAGGAGCCTTGGATCTGAGAGCACTGCCCCTAGATCTTAGGATCTAATGCAACCCTCCAGCAGCCACCTTTTATCTCTATTTAACTACAAAACTATGAGTCTTAAATTGAAAACACAATAATATTCTCAATCCAAGCTCATTCACCTATATAGTCATACAGGTCTGAACTCAGTTCAATACCTATACATTTTGGTGTCTTTTGTTCTTTAATAACCATAACCACCACTAGCTCATTAGCCTATACATACATATAGGTCTGAACTCAGTTCAGTACCTATACATTTTGGTGTCTTTGGTTTTTTAATAACCATAGCCACCACTATCCTATTAGGCAGAATAGTGGTGGTTATGATTATTAAAGAATCAAAGACAGCAAAATGTGTAGGTACTGAACTTAATTCAGACATATATGACTATATAGGCTAATGAGCTTGAATTGAGAATATTATTATGTTTTCAATTTAAGACTCATAGTTTTGTAGTTAAATAAAGATAAAAGATGGTTGCTGGAGAGTTGCATTAGATCCTAAGATCTAGGTGCAGTGCTCTCAGATCCAAGGCTACTCACTGATGAAGGCCACAAGTTAGAAACTAGTCTTGGGGATATTGGATGAGTAGGCACTAGATGGGGATTTTATGCACAAGCCTTTTGGCATCCATTGATTACTTTGGCTTGCACTGAGTGGCAATACTGTATGGATAGTTTTGCCTGTTTTAATAACAGCTATAAGCAAGCATTAGAAATGGTAATCATGTGATGTTTATAATTATCATTAAGGAATAACACTGAAAAAAAACTGTTTATAGGAAAAGTTCATTTCTTTTATTTTTTCTTCACTGAAATGAACTATATTTTCAAAGAACTACTCATGTTTTCCTTTTCAATTATTTTATCTATATAGAATTTGCACACCTTACTCTAAACACTTTATAGCAAATTTTTTATTATTATATGCACATGCAACCTGATGTCTTGACTGTCCTGCAGTCTTCCTCAGAAGTAATCCTATTTCATTTCCTTAAAAATTCTAAAGAATGTTTTTTTTTTTTTTTGGAATTTTTAAGAAACTGAAATAGTATTAGTCTGAAGAAGACTGTAGGACAGTTGAAACATCAGGTTGTGTGTGCATATAATTTTTTTTTTTTGCTATTAAGTGTTTGAACTAAGGTGTGCAAATTGTTCTATATAAAATATTATAGTAAAACAAAGGAAGTGATAGATTAGTGACATTTGTTTTTCAATTATTATTAAAGATTACTTTTACTTATTTCAGTTTAGAATTTGAGAATGTGTAAATGATTTGAAAGTATTGCTAGCAAGCACAATATAAAGAGTCTTGAAAATAATATAGTAAAGAAGATTAAATCATAACTGATTTGCATTAGCCATTGACAAAAGAATGTTAGCATGGAAGTGATACTAACACAAACAATGAATGTGATGGGATCAGATTTAATAAACTATGGTTTAAGATCCTCAGTGACTCAATTTTTTTTTTTTGAAATTAATGAAAATTACATTTATATAGAATTATAAAGTCAAATCAGTTGATTCAAATATTGAAGTAAGGATTCATTTTTATCAATGACATTACTGAACAAAGCAATGGACGTAAAATAGTGAAATAATATATTAAATAAAAAATAAATATGTCAATAACAAATATATATTTTCAAATATAATATTTTATTTTAATATTTACTTCAATGTAATGTCCAAATCAGTCACCACATCATCTCAACTATTAATATATTACATTAGGTAATTTTTCTTTCCTGGAAATTCACTTTATCAAATTAGTAGAGTTTTATTTGCATCACCCATTCATGGGCTGGCATTGAGAAAGAGCCTATTTTTTAAAAAATGTACCCCCCTCCCCAATCTTAAATCTCACTCTGGAATTACATTATATTTAAACAGCAAAATAGCAAGCTGAAGTCATTCGTTTCCCAAAATTTATCAAAATTGAATTAGTTTTACATTTTACCCAGCTAAAGTTGATTTATACCTATTTAAGAAAAAATATTTAATAATTTGCATTTAAAACTTAGGCAAACTTTTCAATAGGTTCATGCATTGTGACTTAATGTAAACAAAATAAATAACTATACACTAATTTTGACACACATATAATATACCCATAGACAAAAATAATGGTATTTTAAAGCTTCCATGGTAGTTTCTGCATTGTTCTTTATTAGCAGACAATTACAATCCTACTCTTCACCAGTATTATGGACAAGAATTTTTTTTAATATTAATTTAAAATGGAATTAATTTTTCAATTATTATACTTTTTCAACTCTAAAAAATGAAAAATATACATGTAAAACATTTTATACTCTTTTTCCAGTGCCCTGAATGATAGCACAAATGAATTTTAGTAGGAATTACTTCAAAGGCAAAAGCAAAGATTTCACACCTCCTAGTGTGTCAAATTTACAGTTAGCCATAAAATAACTGAAATTTTAAATGTTGTAAGATTTTAAATTTAGTCACAGATCTATCCATCTATAGACACATAAAACTACTTCATAATTTTATAAATTTTAACAAACTTCATTTATTAGTTAACTGTACAAAGTTAAACATTGTTATCACACTCTGATGGTTCAATGCAGTGGTAAAATGAATGACTTAAAAGCTATAGTTCCACAAATCACAGTTTATCTCAGATGTTCAAACATCAAAGGAACTTGCAAAAGGGCAAATAATTAGATTATTTAAAATAAAAGTCATAGATCAATTCATAGATCACATGACCCTATCTCTTAAGCTTGTAAGTTATAAACAGTGAGGATTGCCAATTCCTCTACAAGCTTTATGATAAATGCTTAGTCAGAGCCAGCACTTAAAATATCTCTGTCAGGAACCCCTCCCCAAACCCCTGACCATGGTTTCGTGCTTTGGCACTCCTCAGAGAGGTGTCAGGGTAGGTTCAGACACTAGATCTAAAAATACCAATCCAAAGCTAAGCACTTAGCTAAAAGTTATCTATTGAGTGGAAAATCTGAAATTTTCAGACATGTACATGTCTTCAAACCCAGCTATCCAACTCAAATAGCTATATGGGGCTGATAGATCTTCAGCCATGCCATATAGTAGTAGTCATAGCAATATTAGATTATTTATTTTATTGATCATAAAACAACAATATTGTTAGTTTATTTGTCTTATACTTTATCTACAGTGGAGACAGTTATTTTCTCTATGCCTTAAATTTAAAATTAGTTAACAAAAAATCAGCATTACCAAAATGCAAAACAGACAGTACCTCCATATTTGGAATTTAAAAATAAAAAAAAAACATCCAATTAAAATAGCTTGAGAGAAAAATGACAAAACTTATTGTATGAAAATGAAATATTTTTAAATGTGTGCATATTTATTTATCTTTTCACTGTCCCAAAAGTATAAATGATTGATATGTCAATGTAAATTACTACTGAGTGTATGTTATAATCTGTCTGAAAGTATATAGGGAAATTGATATAAGTGTCATAGTTTAAAAAACTATTTTTAAATTTAATCCTAAATAAATATGAAACAATAATAACTACATAAACTGAAATGTTTCTAGATAGAACAATTATTGTGGTATATTAATGAATCCATGATTTTAAATAAATGAAATACCTCAAGGACTTTTTTTAAAAAAAGAAAAATTGTACTCAGATAATGTGTATTTTAAAAAAAGATAAAACAGTTTTGATGATAAATAGTTCTCCATTTGGCAAAGGCTTCTCCTATAATGATCATAGAAAAACAGTGAAGGAAAAATCAGCTAGGTTTGCCAATTGTTGAATGGTAAGGTTTGAACTGTTTTTATTTTTGTTTACCTCACATTTATTCACCAGTGTTGAATGATTAACTGGGTTGACCATGGGCGAACTACCTGATAAAAAAATTGTAAACCTTTCGAAAAGAATATTTCATTGGCTTGGATTTATATCCTAAAGTTGTAGGCATGGTAAGCAAGTGTACCATATCTGCATCATGAAAGCAATTTTGGTGGTTGATAAAAGGAGGTTGCCATGACAACAGTTTGAGATTGTTGATTGTTATCTATATTGGGATTGTCTAAGTGTTGACTGGTTTCTAATGGTTACTTATAAACCCATTTAACTTTGAGAATTATTACACTTATTATTAAGTAATACTTTGGGTGCAATTTGAAAATTATAATTGCAATTTGTAATGTTATAATTGACTATTTATTAGTCTGCATTCAGAACAGGTTATATTTATCTGTTTAAGAAGGTTTATTTAAACTTTTTTTGTATTAATAATTTCAACCTCTGTGGTTAAGTTGCAATCTTTAGTATCTATATAATTATATAGGACCATAAATAAAGGTAGAATTCCACCTTTATTGTTAAAAGGAGGTTGCCTTGACAATAGTTTGAGATTGTTGACTGTTATCTATATTGGAATTGTTTAATTGTTGACTGGTTTCTAATGATTATATACACACACATATATATATATTTAAAAAAATAAAAGATACAATAATTACATGAGATTTAAAAAAAAAGAGAGAATAGGTGATGGTTGAATAAGGTTATAAAACCCCCCAAATCTTTTCTCATCCTTGTTACATTTCCTATAAATCAAAACTACTGTGGTTTGCTGCTCAGGCCATCATGTGATATATTATCTATCACATGGCAGGATAGTACAATCTAGTGAGAATCTATCCCGGAATCTTTATCCCTTGAGTCAACCATTTTATACCGTGCTATATTGCATAGAACACCAGATATCAAATAAGTATCGCCTTTTTAAAAAAATAATTTACTAACACCAAAACTTTTGATTACTTAAAGTTAAATCTAACTATTTTATAAAGGTGAAAAATATTTCATAAATAAAATACTTAATTAATTTTATTTCTTTCCTTTTATTTTTTCTCATCAGAATGATTTATGGTCTAACGTCACCATATTTATTTATTTTTGAACATTAATATGTAGTTGATATTTCCGAGTTGTCAGGAGCTTCGGGTTAAAATAAAATTATAGAGAACGGTGTCTTGTGTCTGCACGTAATATTATTTGATAAAATAAACCTACAAGCAATATTTAATGTTTATTTTATGCAAATTAAATTAATTATATCGCTTTTTAAAAGTATTTAATAAATTAAAAAACAAAGAGGATATAAGCCATATAGATTAATATAGTCGACTTGTTTTTAAAAATCAAGTTTAAACTTATACAAAAAGTTATATATTGAATTATTTCCTTATACAATTTAATTGTTTAATGTTATTTAAAAAAAATCAAATTTTATTTATACATTGCTAAATACAGGCAACTATTAATAATAATACGTTTCAAGACGAATTATTCATCTCTCTTCTTCAGGTGTTATTGATCTGACCAGTGATACTATTAGCATAGAAATTGAATCATTAATCTTTAGATTCATGAATCTAAAGGTATTTAAAATAATGCTCTTACAAATTACCCTACTATTTTTTTCAAACACAATAATTAATAAAAAATTTATATATTTATCTATGAGAATTTTCCTGATTTTTTCATTTTTTGTAAGGGTTTCCAGACATTATAGTTAATCACATTATGTTGATTTTTGAGATCATTTGTCACTGTCAGGTATATAGCTTCTTTAAATTTTCTTGTTTTTACTTTTTCTTCTCTGCCCATTATTTTTGTCTTTTCCCAATTGAATATATTATTTAATATTTACATTTTTTTTTTACTATTTTGATCATACCTGTCTTGTTCTTTAGATCCCTTTTCTATGAAAAAGTTAGTTTCAATGATATGTACCCTTCCACATTTACATAGTATTCTATAGATGCAGTTTTTGTTTTCCAGAAATTTAAGTATAGACTTTGTAAAGGTTGAGATTCCTCCCCATATGTTAAGGCTTTAAAAAACTGTTCTGATGTCATACTGATTGCAGATTTTTTAAAATAGACATGCTGTCTCTGGTATATATGAATACACTACAGTATCTACAATTGTTTTTCTATTAATGTTTCTTTGCTGTTTATTATCAATTAAGGCTTTCTTAATGACAATTGATGGATAATAATTCTTCATGAGAATTTGTTACATTGTTGGACTTTTCTTTTTTTGAATCAGTAGTTGGTTTCTGACAAATTTCTTTTGCTCAGTTCCATAACTATTTTGTTTCTGTATATGTGAAGTATTTATCAGCATGTATAGATTTTCTGTAAACTATAGCTTTTAAAATTGAGAGAGTATTATCACACAAACAACTAAGAATGCCAATTTTTGTTCTTGTTCTAATTCTTTTATGAATTTAATGAAAGAACATATGTTACTGATATATATTCAGAATGTTTGTAATAATATTTCACCATGTGACTAGACAACAATATATCATTAACAGAGCAAAACAAGACCTTGACAGAGATGCATTAGAATTTATGGCTATGGTCAAAGCTTTTTTAAATGTAAATGTTGCTAATCAGAATGTGATAGTAGAGATCCTATAGCCATTCTTTGATTTAGTTGGAAGATTTCTGTGTATTAATCATATTTTGTATAATGTTGTAATGCAGAATGTTAAAAGTTCCATCATAGAAAGAGCTATTCTGGGTTGTAGGCTATCATTTAACATATTTTTCAATTCTTCAGCACTGTGTACATTTGTAAGTAAGCTTTCCATACAGAAAGTTTATTTGTTAAATGTGCCTTGTGATAAAGCATTGTATATTATGACAAAAAGATTAAATGAAAATGATAACTTATAACCCAGAACAGATCTTTCTACCGATTGTAAGATGAAATTTTTAACATACTGGATAACATTAACATACTTTTAATACAATATAGAATTCTTTCAAAAATTCAGGAAATGGCTATGGGTTTATCTGATCAGCAGCATTTATGTGAATGAACATGAAATCATAACTACAAATGCTACAGTCAACTTTACCTAAAGTCTGGCTTTTCTATTTGAATTTATTTATTTTATGGCCACATGGTGAAGTTATTACAAGCATTCTAAATGCACATTTGTAACATATCTTCTTCAACCAAATTCACCATAGAATTAGAATGAATGTAAAAATTGGCATTCTTAAACATTAGTATAACAAGTCTGCCTCATGGCAAAATAAAAATTCTAGTTTACAGAATCCTCTCCCCCAAAAATAATTAGCATATATATATAAACACTAAAAGTGGAATTATATTATCATTATGAAGTAGAAACAAAAGAAGCTTATTTACAAGTCAATGATTTGAAAAAAGAGAAGTTCAATATAGAATTGTCTATCTGAAGAATAGTTATCTATTAGTTATCATTAAAAAAATCTTAAATAAATGACAAAAAGAAACAAAAGAAAAAACAATTATAAATACTGCTGTCTGTCTGTATATTTCAGAGTTAGCATTATGTACACCCTTATCCTGATTAGTAATGGATATTTATGTAAGGGTTTTCTATAGTGATCATAAGAAATTTATATGAACAATTTAACAATATGACATTTTATTAAATTCCACCTGGTGAGAGTTTTTGAAAATGCTCAACCTATACTAAAGTACAATGAGTTGGATTTTGTAAATGAATAAAATTCTAAAAAAATCATATTGGACATTCTTAAATATTTAAAAACTGACTTTATAAATCAAGCAATTTATCATACATGCGATCAACAAAGTTAGTGCAAACATTCTTTCAGAAAATGAATGAAATATTTTGTATTGAAGTTTTTTTAAAATGTGGATGAATGGACACAGATTTATGACAGATACATCAACTTCTGCTTTAATTCTATTATTTTCTTTATGTAAAACTTTAATATGTGTTGATATTAAACATGCACACACTATATAATTCAAAAGCAATATATATATAAATCAAAACTTTAAAATAATATAATATATTGAACGATTATATAAATAAAAATAACTTTTGTTGAATCTTCAAACGATTTTGAAGGCATAACCTTCCTTATCAAAAAGTGCAAACTCTCTCTTCGTTTTTCATGATGTACTAATATGCAAATATGCGATAAAACCAGGCAAAATATGCAAATCAGAATCAGAACGTTTATACTTGCCATTTCTTAGATATGGCGTAAATATTATATTATTTTAAAGTTTTGATTTATATATATTTTGCTTTTGAATTATATAGTGTGCATGTTCAATATCAACACATATTAAAGTTTTACATATAGTATCTAACACACATTTAAACTTTATATATATTATTTTCTTTATAATATTCACAATATTGAAAAGATTTTAACAGCATGTTGATTCTAATAGATAATGACACGAGATGTTATCAATCTTTCATTATATAACAATTAAGGTTATTAATCTTTATTTTTAAAAATAAAAGATAAATGAATAAATTGAAAGTATACAAATATATTTCTTTTTGTTTTAAATAATAATCTATCAAGCACTGTGCAAAAGTAATCAAACAAAAATAATCAAAAATATTTTATAAGCAAGCAAAAAATCATATTTCATTTATATCAAAATCTTTGTTTGTAAAGTTGTCCAAAGGAAATAAATGCACAGAAGGCATTTTTTCTGTGCCAAACAAAGTGGTATCCCTTAGATCTAAGCCAACTGTCAACATGCTGACCTCTTCACATTTTTTTTAAAAAATAAAACATCAATAAAAGCATTATGGGGAAAATTACATTTAAAAAACAGCAGTCTACAATCACTTCATTATCATCATTGTCAACTATTATCAATCAACTGTGGGATGAAAGTCTCTTCAAGCTCTTTCCGGATCTCTAGGTTGTCTTTTTCATATCATCCCTGCATACTTTCTTATTTCATCCATCGACCTTGCATGTGATCTCTTTTAGTGTCTTTTACAATCTCTTGGAATCCATTTTAATATTTCAATTGTCCATATATTACCATCTCTTTTAATCCTTTCAATGATGTCAATAAAATGTGTTCATCCTCTTACCCTTGTATTGCATTTTTGATCTCTTTTAGTTACTCCTAACATGCATCTCTCTATACTTCTTTGAGTGGTTCGAAGTCTTTGTATTGCTCTTCTATTAAGTGTCCAAGTCTAAGATCCTTAAGTAAGAACTGGCAAAACATGTTTATTAAAAAATTTCCTTTTCAAACACATAGGCATATATTTTTTTATAATATTAAGTTATTTATACCAAAAGCACTCCAATCAAGTTTAATTCTATGATTAATTTCATCTATTATATTTCCAACTGTAGTAATACTTTGACCAAGGTATTTGTAGTTGTTAACTTCTTCTAATCCATCATTATCAAATTTTTATTTTCATTCTTTGAGAAAATCCATTGAACATTACTTTAATCTTTTTAACGTTTAACTTTAGTCAGACTTTCTTACTTTATCTGATAACTCTTGCAATATTTCTTGAAGCTCTGAAGCATTATTTTCAAAAATAACTACATCATCTGCAAAATCTAAATGTCTTAAATAATCTCCATTGCTTTTATTCCTTAGCTTCCCATTTTAATCCACAAAATACTTCTTGCAGAGCTGCTGTAAAAAGATTTGGAAAAATGCAGTCACCCAGTCTTACACTCATCTCAATATTAATATTACATAATCTAATTGATGCTGTTGCATTTATATAACTAATTTTCAGAATATGAGAATATCCTGGGTCTATACCTTGATGATCCAATGCTTTGATCACTAAAGAAATGCTTATAGAATCAAATGCCTTTTCATAATCTACAAATCCAAAACATAATGGCAACTCATATTCATTGGGCCTTTCTATAACTTCTCTCAATACTTGGATATGATCCATTGTACTAAAATGACTTTTAAGTCCAGCTTGTTCTTTTGGTTGGTTGAAATCCAAAGTTCTCTATAGACAAGTTGTAATCACCTTGGTAAAATTTTTATATAAAACTGATGTCTGTAATTTCTAACATGTTCTTTCTCACCTTTTTTAAATATTAATATTTCATTCTTCCAATCAACTGGTACATCTTTATCATTTAGACATTTAGTATATAACTTTGCCAAAAATTTTTCTATTTCTTCATCTGCTTCTTTTAAGATATCGATTATAATTTCATCATTACCTGGAGCTTTCCCCTGCTTCATAAATTTAATTGCATGTCTCATTTCTTCATTTAAGATCCTGGGCATTTCAGAAGTTATAGTAGTTGTTGGAGGTATTTGTTCTTTATTACTTTATAATTCATGATAGAAATCTTCTACTCATTTCATGATGTCATCTTCCTTTTCAGTAATAGTTCCATCTTTTTTTCTTATTGCAGATATAAATTTCCTACCAATACCAAAATGTTGTTTTACACTCTTGAGTCTTTAATTATCTTCTATGGCTTTCCTTGCTAGTTCACAATTATATTTTCTTATATCATTATCAACACATTTTTGCACCATTTTACAAAATTGGAGATATTCAATTCTTATTTAATGCATCATCTTTATATATTTTCATATTTCTTATTTTCTTTATAAATTCTCTAGTCTCAGTAGAAATTTTATTGATCAATTGCCGATTTTTTTCTATAGCTTTGTTGGAGTTTTAAAAGTTTATCAGTAATGTTCATATTAATTTCATTCAAATCTGAATCATGTTCAAGATATGCTAATCTTTGAAAACGATTTGCAGGTTCTAATTTAAATTCATTACAGTGTTTCTGAAGATTAGGAATATCAATTGTGAATATTGTTTTTCTTAATAATTTTTGTCTCTCTAGTTTTGCATTAATATGTATCTTACATCTCACTAATCGATGATAATTTCCTGTGTTGAATTTATTAAGAACATTACAATCTTAAAATCAGTATTTTCTGTTAATCAAAATATAATCCAATTTTGCTATATCTTTATTTGGATGCTTTCATGTCTATTTCCTTTTAATCTTTTTCTAAAAAAAATCATAATAAAGTGTTTATTTTTCTGCAAACTCCACAAGTCTATGTCATCTCTCATTTCTATTACCATAACCAAATTTACCTACAACACTCTCATTTGCTTACCATTTCTAGTATTAAAGACTTCCATAACAATTCTAAAATATTGTTTTGTCTCATCAAAAGCTCTTTGTATGTCCATATAAAAATCTTCTACTACTTCATCACTATGAGAACTTGTTGGGGGAAAAATCTGAATTATCCGCATTTAGTACCTGCTGTTAAGTTGAATAAGTAACCTTGCTATTTTGTTGGATACATCATCAATCTCCACAATGTTGATCTTTCCACTTTTTATTTATAATGAATCCTATTCCACTTGTATGTCTAATATTTGTGCCTGTGTAGTAAAGTACATGTCCACTTTTTAAGTCAATTACAAAGTAAAATAATGTCCCATTTAATATGAGACATTTTTTCTTCCAATTCTTGCAATCTTCTTTTACTTGAAAGTGACTGAAGTTGTAATTACCTAAATAAAAAGTCATCATCAATGGAAGTCTGGGTCTACAAACAGAGAATTCTTAGCACAACCTGCCTTTGGTCACAAACTGTTGCCTCACCTGTTGAGTTACAGTCACCTGGAAATAAGGGAAATGATTTATTTTTGTCTGCCATGATTGCATATATCTATTAAAAACAAATTTTTCATTCACACCCACATTCATTCTGCCTTATCAGGCATCTGAAAGGAAAGACTATGGTGTTTCTTGATCTTAAACTCAGAGGTAAAAAGGTAATAAACTCACTATGCTGGCTAATGCATGTTGGTGAGCAGCCCACCCATGTTCATATACTATATCAATAAACACATTGTAATAACAGTTGCAATGATCAGAATGTATGGAGTGGACATTAGGCATTTACCCTGCTTGGTTTCCTTTATGGCCTCTAAGAGGAATCAAAAGGGGCTCCTTTCAGTTAACAGCAAACTCCTTTCTGCAGCCCATGATAACTTACAATAACATTAATAGAATGTTTTAAAAGTGCAGAACAATGATACATTTTTGATATAAAAAAGAGTGTTTAGTGATTGGGACAGCAAGAAGATTATGATTATAAAAATGCAACTTTAAAAAAAAAGGCCAGTTTTTCAAAATATTAGTCATTTTGTAAGATTGATGACATAGAGTAGGGACTTCATTAAAACTACATCTTCTGAACATAAAATGGTGACATTCACACTAAAAATGTGCAGGAGAGTTTATTTATTATGCAGGATATTATATTATGTTTTGATTATAGAATTAAAATACAATTAATATATTCTATTTACTTTTCAACCAATGATTTTGTAAGACAATCATTACTTTCATTTATGACATATCCAAAGTAAAGAAGATGACAATTTTTAATGAATCTAAATTATAAAAAACATGTTTTCCTCAGCATAGAAAGTAATCAAAAATATACTTTGATTATATGCACTAATAAAGTGTCTTAAAATGTGCATATAGAATAGATAAACTATATTCATTCAATCCAATTTATGGATTAAAATTCATACAAATGTTAATTTGCTTGCAGCAAAATATGATCTTAATAGTCATCACAGTTGCAAGTTATTTGCAGGAAAAATGATTTCATGTACTGTGCAGTTAATAATCAACTTTATATGATCAAAGATTACTTTACATAAGTTTTAAAATATTTATTTTTTCAATTTGAAGCCAATAATCTCATAATTTTAATTATTCAAGACAATAGATGGTTTTATTTTAAGGTTGTTGTCTTCCCCTTGTAATGTGGCCGCTTGGTGACGCTGCGGTCACATCAACAACTACCAAGAAACATGCAAGTGATAAAGTTCGAGACAAAAAACGCTGAAAACATTTCACTGCATTTATGTAAAATAAAATAAATTACAATTTAAAAAAAAAAAAAAACAGGACTGAAAAAAAAATCAAAGACTTATTGGTTAAAAATTACAAAAATAAAAAAAAATAAAAACTTTAATTATTGAATATAAAGTGTATGGAAAATAATTTTTAAAGTATATATTGCATTAATTTTTTAAAAAAAATTAAAATATGCATTGTAGTTAGTTTTTTCTTCATTTCGTTTTAATTTAACACATTGTAATTCAGAAAATATTCTGTGCTATGTAAGAAGCATATAACAAATTTTCGATGGGAATTTTTTTTTTCTGTTAAAATTATAGCTAATGAAATGTTTTTATAGTGTATATTTATCAACAGGTTAGTATTTTTTTGTTTGTTTTTGCTAATATACTTAGTAAAATGTTTCTTCATTAATTGCCACTTTTTTTAATATAAATTTTATTATTTAAATTAACTTTATTTAACATTTCCGAATTTAAAGTAACAAATTAATTTCTTTTCCATAGGAATTCATTATAATTGATTATTTTTATGTGAGATTTTATTTTACAAGGCATTTTGGGAAACTAATTATTCTCACTAACTGTGATAAAGGAATTATCAAGATAATGATAGAACACTTTTTTCCAAACCCATAGCATATTTCAAGGAATTGTAATCTCCATAAAACAAACTTGAAATGCTAAAAAAAACCACCTATAAAATATTATGTGAATGAGGGATGCATATCAATAAAAGTAATAACCTCATTGAAAAATAATTAAAAAAAAACAAATAATAATGATTTAAAAGAAAATGTGTTTAAAGTAGCAGCTTATGCATGTATTAATGATTATGTTTAATTGCAAAAGACCAAAAATAATGAGTTGAGAAGAAAGTAAAAGAAAATTTAAAGAATCTGCTTACATGTCAATGACAAATAATGATATAAATCAATCTAGTGAAATAAACTATAACGTATTAAAATCACTCATAGATAAATATATACAATTTCTGTTATCTGTTGCATTTGACAGATTAGCCTAGTTGATTAGAGCATCATATGAGATTCCCATATTCACAAATGAAATTCAATTCACATGCTAGTATTAATTAGATTATCAAAAAAGAGAATAATATTTTTTTAAATAGAGTGTGTGTACTAACGTGTGCATTATTATTAACAGTTAAAATGTATTCGGAAAAGTATAAATAAAGTTTGAATTTTTTAAAAAAATTTTACTAAGCAATGGAAATAGTCTAACATATAATTTCAAGTAAAATACCATTTTCACAAACTTTTAGGCCAACAATATATAAAAAATGTTGATTAAAATTAATATTCATACTTCTATCATTTGTGAGGTCAAATAATATTTAAGAGCCAAATTGTATGATCATAACAGTTTCATTTTAACTGGTAAAATGAAGATTTTTTTAAAAAAAAATCATTTCCCTTGTGAATCAGGAAAAATTTTGCCCAAGAGTTAGCTACCTCATCATGAGCAAACTGATCAGAACTAAAAGAGATAGATTACTCGAATTTTGAGCAGACAGAAAACAATAACATAAATAATTTTAAACAGGCAAAACTCTCCATACAGTAGTGCTACCCTGCGCCAATCAGAGTAATCAATGGATGCCAGAAGGCTTGTACATAAAATCCCCATCTAGTGCCTACTCATCCAATATACACAGACTAGTTTCTGGCTTGTGGCCTTCATCAGTGAGGAGCCTTGGATCTGAGAGCACTGCATCTACATCTTAGGATCTAATAATTAATAATTATATAATAATTTTAATAATCTATACATTTTTTTGCTTGATTTTTGTATTCGTTGAAAGAAACCTCTTTGAAAGTCAATGAATTTTTCCAGATCTATAAGTTAAGATTTCAGTTATCTACAAACTGGAAAAAAAAATCAATCCAAAATAAAGACTAATTAAAAAATTGAAATCCCTAAGTTTAAATTCATAAATTTTATATACACACCTATAGGTATAAATGCTTTATCATTTTTTAGTTGACCATTTTCTTGTTTTGCAGTCAAAAATCATGTGATTGCTTTATCATTTTTTAGTTGACCATTTTCTTGTTTTGCAGTCAAACAATCATGTGATTGCTCTGTTTCTTTCTTTTTAGATTTATTAATATAAATTCTTTTCATAATTTCTCTATGCTATTTTTATTATTAATTATTGTCTATATATTTACATTTTAAAACTAATTGTATTCTAGATGTGTTTATACTTGTAAAACACATTCATTGTATATGATTAGCTATCATCTATTGTTTTATGTATCCACAGGGTTGGCATTGAATGACAATAGATAATAGGGAACTATAGTGCATTAAAATCATAATCTCATAACATTTCAGATTGATGGTAAATTAAAAGAACACATACCAAATAACTTAGAAAAAAAAGGGAGCAGTTATTTGTCATTCTTTGACAAACACTCTTATACTGATCGTAAATCATTGCTTTGTGAAAAATGAAGAGTGAGAAAATGCTAATATTAATTTAATCTGGAAGACTTTGAAATAAAGCCCAAATTTTTAATCCATGGTTTTACATAAAAGCTCTGTTGTTGTTAATTGACATTCATGTTTGGCACCTTCAGTTCAATTTATTCAAGCATTCTAAATATAAATAAATATCAAACATTACTAAGTAGTGAAATGTTTCATATATAAATCCATTATGGAATATATTAATATCTGCATACAAACATATTTAATAATCTCAGGATTAAAATAATAATAACAACAACAATAAAATTATGACTCCTGGTAGGCAGACTGAAAAATTCAAAAGATTTTGGTCAAGTGTGTCAATTTATGGGCTTTCAGTTTAAAAGACTTAGAATTTGAACTTGTTTAAACAAAAAAATACTTTATTGAATGCCATAGAGATGTATTAATAGTTAATTTAATTATATTTGCTATGAATATGTCCTAATAAAATCTATTGCAAACTTATATCTAAAAATATTTATGTAGATATTTTAAGCTTATGAATATCACATGATCATCATTTCTTATGCTTGCTCATAACTGTTATTAAAACAGGCAAAACTCTTCATACAGTAGCGCCACTTAGTGCAAGTAAGGCTCCTCACTGATGAAGGCCACAAGCCAGAAACTAGTCTGGGCATATTAGATGAGTAGGTACTAGATGGGGATTTTATGCACAAGCCTTCTAGCATCTATTGATTACCCTGGCTTGCACTGAGTGGCATTACTGTATGGAAAGTTTTGCCGGTTTTAAGCTAATGAATAAAGATAGAACAATATTTTAATGCATTAAAAAGTTAAAAATGTATATATTTTTTCTTTAACCACAATTTTGATTGTTATATTTAACTTAAAATAAGAATGTGGAATGCTTAGTGATTGAATTAATTAAATGTGCTTTTATTTCAAGTTAAATATAACAACCAGTCAAGTGTTGGTGGTTGAGTGGTCAGCACAGCTGCCTTACAAGCAGTTGTGCCGGGTTTTCTTCCCGGCCGATGCTTTGACACGTGAAAAAAAAAATATATAACAACCAAAATTGTGGTTGGGGGAACATTTTTTTTTTTTAGTTTTTTTTTTGCACATAGCATATTACTCATCGGCTTAAATCAAAGCATTTTAAAATAAAATATTATACATATTGAACTGGATTGATATTCGATTCAATGGTTTTATTACCAAAATAAAAAAAAAAACTTTTAATTTTCATTAAATTTATAAGGTTAAAATTTTTTTTTTCATTTATTTAAAAAGAGTATGTGTATTAAAACACATACTCTTTTTATATTTAAAATAGGTTATTTTCTTTTTTTTTTTATAGAATTGAAATAGTTTTCTTTCACGGCTTGTTTTTAATCAATTTGATTAAAAACAGGCAAGCTTATTAATTACATTCCTGTTGCTTTTATTTTAATCATTTTAAGTTAATAAACATCATATGACCACTATTTTAAGTTCATTCTAAAGGCGGAGATTTAATTTTGTGTTGTTGTTTTTGTTTAAAATAATCCCTGGTTAGAATTCTTCATTAGATTGAGTGGGAGATTGAGATTTGCCATGGCCTAAGGTATAGAATTCGACAACAGGAAAGATTTTTGCGGGAAATGTAGCATGGTATAAATGACTCTGCAAATTTTGGGACAATAGTTTACTTTTATTCTCGGCTAACACAATGTTTCAAAGTGAAAATCTGTATTCTTTTACACCCTTTTATTACAACCTGCTGAGATTCATAGCATTTTGGGTAGCAATTCAGACATTTAATTCCTTTTAAAAACTTACAATTGTTAAAAGACTTAATTGCTTTACAGGATGTCAAAATATACTACTCTATGTTTTGTCATCATCAGTATGCTGTGATAGCTTAACCAAAGAATGAATCCCTAACTTTCAGCTCTCCTTCAGTCATGCCATGAATGTCTAAAAGAAACTGGATCCCCAATGCCCTTGTACTTGCCATTGTCAAAACACTTGAAATATGAACTGAAATAAAAGTGTGCGCTCTACACGAACTTTGCTTTACCGTAAGATAAATATTTTCTTTTATTCTTCCCAGGGTAAATTCTTTTAGTTAAATCTCCACTCAATCTTAAACATAAATTTGTATTCTTAATCATTATTTAACCTCATATTTTTTAGCTGTATTTGTTTTTCATTGTACTTTGCCACATCTTGGAATCTTAGTTTTAAGATTCCAAGTTTGCTTTCAATTTTATTTATCGGAGAGTGTCTAGTGAGTGTATATTTTTATATGTTTAATATATCTATTTTTTTGTCTTACTTTTTTAAATGCTTTAGCAGTCTTGTGTAATTTTAAATTAGCTCACCTGTATTTATTTTATTATCCATTTATTGATTTAAAATATCGTGTTTGCGCTTATGCAAACCGAAAAATCTTTTGGCTGGTGATTTATTGTGTTTATTGTTCTAGTATTCCATATTTGGAGATTTTGTTTCTTCTTTTCTTATGTCTCTGAAATAGGGAACTGGAATTGGTGTTCTTTGTAATTTTATAAATCGCCAGCAGGAAGATATTTATCCCCTTGTAAATTACAGGTGGAAGAGAGTTTCTTTCTGCTAAAGTATTTAATGCTTTAATATTTTCTGCTCATATGCACTCTCTGATAAACTAACTTATATAAAAATCTAGGAACGTTTATATTTAGCTTGCTAGATTTATTTTGGTCTTTTACGTGTGACTAAATTTTATCAGAGTGTGTACTCAGAACTTTGTAGATTTATTTGTAATTATAATTAGTTCACTCTCTTGAAATTCTTGGGCAGACAGAACTGTTTTTCTAAGTATTTGCTTGTCTCCTATTGAGACTTTAATTAATATTAGTTTTGGACACTTGTTTGGTTGGGAGATTTGCCAGTTTTAAATGTCTGTTTTCCCTTTCATCCTAGGTTTAATATTTCATTAACTTGATATCATTTACATCGTCAGAGTATTTTCTAAGTTTATTATTTCATTAAATTGGAGCTGTAAATTTTCTCCCGTTTATCTAATTTATACTCCGATTTATTAATCATATTTTTTGTTGTTCTTGGTGTAAATCAATCATCTTTGCTTTAAATGTAGTTAAGATGCAGATTCTACTGGAAATATGACATTCTTGGTCCCAACACATTTTTACAGGCCTAGAAATGCCTCGCTGATGCTGATTTCATTGATTTATTTCAAAGAATGTATTGTTTTCATACCTGTTAATGGAAACAGTGTTGTGGTGAATTCTCTGCTGAAAGAAATTTGTTCTCTCCCTTTTTAATGCTCTATTAGAAGATCAGTCTGTCTGCCAGAGCATTGAATTTTAGTCCTTCTAGTACACACATGATCTAACCCTATTTCTTGTGTTATAAACTTATACTTCATTATTTATATTCCTCTTAAATAAAATTTTAAAATTGTTTAAACTTAATTTGGCTGACGTTTGTCTTAGTACTTTTATTTCTCAATTGTCTAAACAATATTTAAGATTTCTTGTTTTGCCCTGAATCTAGTTGGCGCAAACCATCATCCTCATTCATTTTGATCACAGTAAATAAATTTTCCAGATACGTAGTTAATCTGGTGATGCCCTCTGTGATCAGGATGGGTAGAGTGTCCAGTACAATATATTATTTTTTACTTTTTAGTATTTAGGTATTTTACAAATAACTTATTGTAATTATTCATATTCAAATTTAAAAGTGGAGACTTGTGAGTCTCTTCCTCAGACAAAAAATTGACATGACCTATTTTTTGTTTTTACCATGCTTACATTATAAGTATGAATATATAAGGATATTCATAATAATACAATAGTAGTTTTAATTAACATATAAATTTATATTTCCTAATATTTTATTATAATAATATACATATAAATAATTCAAACATTTATACAGAAAAGGTATTATAACGATCCAAACGAAGTGGGAGATCGCATCGCACCGCACCACACTACCAAGGGCGCCATCTAGGCATTTGAGCCTAGAAAAATTTATAAAGTAGGCAGATACGCGCTGTTAGGATTCCACTTTATTTACATATTTAGATCGTTAGCCCATTGTCACTAGCTCAGTGGAGACGCAGAGATAATAAAATATATAACCTTAGATATAAATATAAAAAAATAATAAAAGCCACTGCCAGAAATTAACACAGAAAAATATTTATTTACGCACATATAAAATCATTCTAAATTCGAGGAATAAGTTTAACATTTAGATTTTTATCTTAATTTTTAATTTTACATTTAAAATAGCTTGCTATAATGTTTAATATTTTATTTAGAGGGTCGAGTATGAATGGACTACATAGGTCTGCATTTGAAAGGAAAATATTCTTCCCTGATTTAACCTTAGGCAACAAATTTCGCAATCAACTGGCGCCAATCCATCTGATACATTCATGTATTCAATGTAGCATGATACGACAACACAAAATACTATATTGTCAGGAATGTACATCTGAACAATAAGTAGAAATAGAGAAGAGATTGATTCTCCACCAACAGGAATGTGACATCTGTTGGCAAGTAGATCAATAAACAAAAAACTCCATAGGAATGGACTGCGGTCTTCTGCCGATTTACAAACCCATCACTAGGCAAACAGAGGGTGTGTGGCATATATCTATAATCCTTCCCGTAGCGGACCTCATACTACATCTACTAATTACACAAATATATCCAATCCATTGAACCAATTCAACTACGAAATGAATAACCTAAGATTACCCTCCCTTAATATAACTTTACAACCTATATAGCCATTCACGCCCGACTTAATTTTAACATTTAAATACGTTCGCACAGATTTGTTTAAAAATGTTGGGTATAGATCGATTACATAGATTCCGCGGTCAAAAACATTTCAAAATAAACATAAACGATCAAAATACAAAATTATTGATACCGACAATCGCAGAAGGAAACTTATAAGTAACCCAATAGTATTCACCATAAGATACTTGCGTTGTCACCAATAACTTAAAAGACATCCGAATAAATACATTTTAGATACTCACCGTAAGGTATCATTATTTATCGAATGTCTATATATTTTGATCAAATATGAAAACCAAAATCTAATTAACCGCAAACGAATCCATGCAAGCGTCTATAGACAACTTAAATGTAATGCATTTAATAATTTCTACAATCAGAAAAAAAAAAAAATGGAAATGATGTTTATCAATCGGAAAACATATAAAATTAACATTATTAAATTGATTTAAAAACTTACAAAAGTCAGATAAGATTCCGTTTTAACATTTCATTCTTCTTGTTTATCAATTTGTAAAACTTGATGAAAGTTCTTAATTGATTTTAACAATTGTTCATTTCATATAGCTCATGGTAGAAGAGTCCAGGCCTCTGCTTTCAATTCCCGTTGGCAATTCCCACGGCGTCTCCATTGGAAGAAAATGTTCTGGAGGTAGCATTAGCTGGTTCCTTTCTGGTATCACAGTCTTTTCATTTTATTTTTTTTTTAAACAAACAAAAAAAAAATGAGAGAGAACGGCAAGTGCGTCTTACCGTTGTCATCAAATCAAGTTGGAAAAAACTACCTCAACTCTATATTTTTTTTCCTTTTATATCATCCACAAGGATTTACTGAACAAAACGTCACTAATCTGTTTTTTCGCCATGGTCCGAGCCAAGGCCTAGTGCTTCCATTGGTCAAGCTAAAATTTCTTTCTTCTCTTATCTAACTTTCCATCTGACTTTTTAATTAAACAGCTTTTAGATAATTAATAAACAATCATTTCCATTTACAGATTACAGAAATTAATTTATACCTGTTTTTATTTTAACTTACATTATTTTTTTACTAAAATATTTTTATATTTCAAGCTTGTATTTTTTTATTAAAAAAAATACGTTCAAATACTTTTTTTTTTTTGTTTATGAAAAAAATATTTTTAAAGTTTAGCATCTGTGCGAATGTATACACGTTTAACAATATTTTAATTTTAGCGTTTAGTTTTTTACTTTTATTTGCGAACTTTTAAGTTTTTATTTTAAATTAATGTAACGACATATTTATATATCGTTACAGTATATATATATATAGTTTTAAAGTTAGCTTCATTTCATGCTGAGCATGTTTTTGATATATTGTATATCATAATCATAGCTCTTTTTCATTTCTATTGTTGGTGGTATTTATGTATACTTGATTATATTTAAATACATGAAAATTTATTGTGTTATTCAAATTTTTATTTAAATCTTCTCAGAGAGTCCACTTCTTTGAGAGAGTGGTGCTAGTCTTTTTTATTTATCGTCAATTGATCTTTGGCAATGATCTAAGTTTTCTTGACCACTCGGAACAGACAAATCTTATTTTCAATAAATCAAATTTATGGCCTGGGAGTTGTTCATGTTCTATAAATATGGAAAAGTATTCATTACTTCTCTTAGCCCTATTATATAGATAATTTTTGCTGGGTTAACCATGTTGAGAGATTAGCCCTTGATTTACACGATTGTGTAAACTATTTGGTGAGCTGATTCGGTGGATATTTTATCTTTGAATTGTTCAGTAGTTTATTTAAATATAGGGGAGAAATGAAGATTTATATTACATCTCTCAGAACAATTTTTTTTTTAGTTTCTTAAATTTTTTTAAAATGTATGGTAGACATATCCATTTTTTTGGTCTCTTCACATTGAGGCTGCAACCATTTTATTTTGTTTTAGAATCTATCGATTGTTTTTCCATCTTTGTTTTTATTCTGTAATTAAATAGCTAAATATTCATTTACCATCTAATATTGGATGGTTAACTAGATTTCCTATGAGTTGACTATTTAAAAACAATTCCATATCTATTGAAAAAAATGTCAAGTTTGAAGTTAGATTGTAGGCATGGAAAAGTATGTTAACATTGTACCAGGAGACCTTCATTTATGGGCAAAGCAATAAAGGAAAACCACTAAAATACTAATCATTTGCATGCCTAATGATAATGACTTTTCACTCACTGTACTGCTTTTGAAGGTTGAAAGCTCTTACTGAGGACACAAAGCGGGCTGTTTATGTTTTACCACATCAAGCACCTTTTCAGAACTTGTAAGTTTTAATTGGCTGGTCATTATGGACAAATTCTGAATGAATAATGCTGTTTTAGAATCTATTGATTGTATTGTAAATTTTATTGATGTTATATCCCATATTTTATAGATCGTCAATATATGCATCTGTGTTATTTTTTTGATGTATTTTGATTTTGCATTCCTGTGTAGGAAACCTTTAAGCCCAGCATATTTGTGGTCCATGGGTGTTAGTACATATGATTTGAAATAAAATTTTTGAAACAAATCACATATTTACAAAATAAGTTATGGTATGCCCAAAAACAATTTATTTTCATGTGATTTTTATCTTTTTAAAAATTCTTTAAAAAAACAACTACTTATTATCCAAAACTTGAGAATTTCTTAAAAATTTCACAACCCACAAACAATTTTTATATAACTCCCTGAGGGGTTATGACCCATTGAATGCACACCACTGATCTAAATGATGTTATAAATTTCCAGTTTTGGAATGAAATTCACATGCATTAAAAATAGTTTACAAGCTTTCTTTTGTTTTTATAAAGGCACTTTTTTTAAATAAAAAAAAATGCAAGTTTTAGTTAAACAAACAAAAGAAATTAAGATTTTACCCTTCATTTCTTTTTCTATTTTAATTAACTGTAAATATTTTTTTTAGTAAATTAGTTATGAAATTCAATAAAAATGTATTTTTTAAAAAAATATACCATCTTCTATAGAGTATCAGTGACAACATACTAAGCTGATATCAGTATAGTTTGTACGTAGGCCACCAACACTATTAGGCTGACTAACCAGTTGTATACCTCTGAAATATTTAATTGTATTGATATCTAGCACATGCACAAAATTTAAAAAAAACTTTGTTTAATAGAAGTACATCAAAGATCAGTTCCAAGATTTGATCCAAACAAACATACAGAATTTCTAAACAAAATAAAAGGGTTTAAAAATAGTCTTTAATCACTTCAAAACAAAGATTTCTCCAATTGTCTCAATAGTAAAAGAGAAGTTAACACTCATTAGCTTGATAATTGCTGGAGAGTGATGATTTGAGTGTTTTTCCATCTTAGTTTTTATTCTGTAATTAAATAACTAATATTGGATGGTTAACTAGATTGCCTATGCGTTGTCTATTTTAAAAACAATTCCATATCTATTAAAAAAAACGTCAAGTTTGAAGTTAGATTGTAGGCATGGGAAAGTATATGTTAACATTGTACCAGGAGGCCTTCTTTTATGGGCAAAGCAATAAAGGAAAACTGCTGAAATACTCATCATTTGCATGCCTAATGATAATGACTTCTCACTCACTGTACTGCGTTTGAAGGTTGAGAGCTCTTACTGAGAACACTGCGCAGCAGTTAGTTATTTTACAGTTTTTCTTATCTACTTACATTTTTTAAAACTGATTAGTAATAATGGAACAGTTTATTGACTTGGGTGTTCATAAAAAATTCGAGCAAGTAGAACGCAGACACTGATCCATTGATTTTGAACTTCAGAATTCTTTTACTTTAGCCCTACATCAAACCAGACTTTTATTTTTTACAAATGCTTATATTTAAGTTTACTGCAACTGTTCTATATGTAAGAATAGGTTAACGTTAAAATCTTGCATTGGTGGTCGAGAGGTCAGCGCGACTGCTGTGCACTTGCGGGCGGTTGCCCGGGTTGCGGGTTCGTGTCCCGGCCGATGCTATGACACTTAAAAATAAATAAATAGATGTTTAACATTTGATAAGGATACAGCCATGTGCTGAAAAAGACTTTTTTATTATGTATAATTATTAATATATATTTATGGTAAAAAATACTCATACAGAATATGGCAGAGTATGGGAATACATTAATATAACTGTTATTTATATACGACACTTTTGTTATTTATTATAACTTATTTTTTAAAATAATATATCGAATGAAATTTTTTAAAAACTTTAATTGTTTTTATTAACTTATGTAATAATCTGTTTATTATTTGTAAATAATCAAACACACACACACACACGTTTTTACATAATACATACTTAAAATTTTATTCATGATGGATTCATTATAAATTTGTAATTTTTTTATGTAGAATAATAAAACATTTCTGAAAGCTAAATTATAGCTTAGAATAAATAATTTATTGCTTAATAATTACTGAAGGGGGGGGGGAGATCAATGACTCAGTTTCTAAATAATAAATATAATATACTTTTTTATCATATCTCGGCACACATATTTATTTCCTGCATTAGTATTCAGCTGTTCCATTACGATTAAAATATTTAACATTTCCCCGAATTCAATAGAGGATCCGAATTGAAAATTTACACCCTTTTTAATCTACGTCCTATTCACGTAAATATTTGAATTGCGCGATCAATTTTGCTTGATATTCATAATCCAATATAATCTACAAAATACTGATTATTATTTTCGTAAAAGCATAATTAATACTTATTAATTCATATAATAAGAACGTAAGTGAATAAATTAAAGCTTAAATTTCTGTTTATCTTGAAAGATATTAAATAATTTTAAAAACTGTGCACGTTTTAAATCAATATTTTAAAAGTAAATAAAATATATATTCTGAAATTGGCGGCAACTGTCATTATAGTGGTTAAAAACATTCAAAGCGTGGTTAAAGAAGTATACAGTCACGGGTTTATTGTTAGTTTACACATGCCATCACATTGTGCTCGGCAGCTGGATAAGCAGGTGGTGCTATGCATTATAAGCGATACTCCCGCCAAAACTCTACAACAATTGGAAAAACCGCGCGTACGTGATGACCGTACTACTTCCTTATTGTGGGTAGACTAGGTGAATTCTTTCACTTTAAATACCAGACTAGCCAAAAAGCTGTATCATAATCGAGAAGAAGAGAAAGAAGCTTTCGTGAAGAGACCCATAGACAGCAAAAAGTAGAATCTTTTATTCTCCTTCAAAATTTAAGAACAATGAGCAAGAACTATTTCAAGCTTTGAGAATATTTTACAAATGATTTAATCGTATGAAAATAATGTCGTAGAAAAATACAATATATATTTTATACATGTATATTTAGATCGAGGTATACAGCACAAATATTATATATATTCACACACAGACACATAATGAAGCGAGAACATATTTATAATAAAGCCGCAAATTGCGTGCCGATTTAGATTCAATTTCCTTTTTTAAAAAGTGATACAATATAATTATCTGTGAGAAAATTAAATATTTATTATATATAAGAATTCCACTATTCAAAGTAATAATGTATCACTCATATAAATGATACATTTGATCATTATTATACTTATTTAATATTAAGTTTTGCATTTAACACATTTCGAATTACGTTATGAAATTCAATACCATCGCCTAGTTATATAAACATACAGAGATACATAAAATAAAATAATTTTTATTGAGGATCGTACATCTTTTTTATGTTTTTGGTTATATGTTTATGATTACACTCCTCCACAAGGTGTTAACAGCGGGTAGAAACCAGTCCCTACCTTGGGGGAGAGTGGTATAGTGAAAATTACACTACAGAAATATTATACATTCGATAAAAAAAATTGTTTCAAAATTACTTTCAAATCTCCGCAGACATTAATTTTTACAAATTAAATGATGATAAAGTAAATAATTTTAAAATAAAGTTTGTCATATCTTAAGAGATTTCTGGTGATATAAGTAGAGCTACTTATGTTGTAAAGTTTCTGGCACAATTACTAATAACACGCAAACTATATTTATGTTATTTAGCGCTGAAAAATACATAATTATGTCCCAAACATTAGCTACTACAAAAATTTTAATTGAGAAAGAGTTGTGCGGTGGCAAGAATTGAGAAATATTACCAGAAATAGATCCAAGTAACTTATTTTATTAGTTATTGTGAGACATCAGAATAACTTTTTTTAAAAATGCACACACACACAACATATATGTATTACTATTGTTATTTTCTGCATACACACATAAAGTAGTATTCTTATAGCCACAAATTCACCGTATACAGTTTCATTAACTTATAACTTAAAAATAAAAAAAAATTAGATTTTCATAAATTTAGTATACATGTATGAGGATATCATAAAAATGTTTTAATCGGAATTTTATCAGCTCACATATTTGATATGCCTTGAGAGTTTGTTCTCAATCTTTTTCAATTTGTTTCTATACTGACTTTTAAAAATAAGTATATTGTCAAGCATTGGTGGTCGAGAGGTCAGCGACAGCTGCTTTACAAGCAGTTGTCCCGGGATAGTGGGTTCGCTTCCCGGCTGATGCTATGACACATGGGGGAGGGGGGGAGTATATTATTCCGTTTTTTTGTCAATAATTTTATATAACCTTTAATTTAAATTGTATGGTAGATATATCAAACATTATATAGGGTTAACTATTGTTAATAGTTTCAGATATCGACAGGGGGCTTGGAATTAAATGACAATGTTGCTATAGACTATCATTATTTCAATTAGTACAGATTTGTCTGCTATAGACGGACTTTTAACTACGTTATTCCAAAAATCCATTATTTATTAGAAGTATTTAATATTCTGTTTGAAATTTTTAATATATTTTATTATATTGTCTTGATACTATCTTAATGCTTTTAAATTATTGCATTAATTATTTATAGCTAGCATGGAACAACATTTCAATAAAAAAACAACAACTTCATAATATGTTTGTATTCATAATTATTAATACTTATGATTTATCATTAATATTAAAAATTATTTAATTTACAAATAAAACTGATTAAATTCAGATTATAAAAAAAGTCATATGATTAAATATTCAAAAGTCATGTGATGATCAAGGACCTCTAGCGGTTGATTGAATAAATTGTATTCAATTGATTGAGGGAGGGTTTTTTTTACCATATTTATGTTTCTCAGTTGAGAACTAATTCTGAATCTTCAACTTTCTGTCATCATTATGGTAAACCACACAGAACAGGTTACATGAAGTGAAGAATAATAAAAGTCACATTTCATTAAGTATTCTATAAAACATTTATTTAACTTCACAAATGTAGCAATAGTATATAAGTTTGATAGTATTATCTTATATTAAAAAGTTGAAGTATTTATGTAAACAAAATATATATAAATCAAATTTACAATCAAGCATGAAAAAAATATCTTTCTATTTTAGACAGAATTATTTTTTTAAATAGTTTCAACAATAATCTATTTTACCTTCCTATAGAAACATCAAATTTTCATAACTATTGACACATTGGATGACAATATGGAGTAGCTTGCATTATTTAACTTACCTATTATTACTTCATAAACACATTTTTTTTCTCCAAACATTGGGCCTGTAAAAGAGGGGTGCATCTTAAATTGGAAACAACAATTTTTAACATTTTATTTCTGCAGATCTTTGCTTTAGGCTATACATACACATAGTATTATAATTGTTACCTGTGTAGAATAGCATATTAAATTTTTTAATCAAAAGAAAAAAGAGATAACATTAAATGTCAATATTTTTGGAATTCATTTCATAAACGGCTTTAACTCTGATTTTACCTTTATTTTATCAGAAAAACTATACTGAATAATCTTTAGAATTATTTTATAACTAATAAATCAATACAACAGAGATAAGAACCTGCCTTTATTCTGATTGGCTGTTTTTTATTCTCTACATAAGAGAGTGCCTATCAATAATTTTGACAGTTCAGATGTCTTTGTTTTGATTTCAAAGAAGAAATATATGATTTAGAATCTTTTTTTTACACATTTATAATCTTTTTCAGAAAATATTTCTAAAAATATAAATTATTTTAGAAGAATGATTCAGATTTTAATAAAAAAATTTACTTTTACATGAAAGTAAATTGAGAAATAAATCAATGATGCATGGCTACAATTTAAATGGCAAAAATACATCTTATGTCTATAGATTAATTTTGCAAATTATAAAGAAATTTATTTTTAAAAAACTTTCATTTACTTTAAAAATCAGACAAATTATTAATATGCATTTTAGAAAAGATTTTTAATCAAAAGAAACCAGTAACATTAAATGTGAATACCATATTTCAAAATTTTTTTTTTCTTTGAAAAAAAAAAAGTTACAGTATTTACATTAAAAAAAAAGACTTTTTAATGCAAATATATATATAATCTTGTATGGGTTTTGCAGTCTTGGAAAGATACATCTGAAGAAATTATCAAAAAACTCTTTCTTAAAATGTTGCATTGCTAAGAATTTAAATGGCCTGAATATGATGTATCCTGATGGAATAGTGAAGATGAGAATTCAGGTTCTGAAAGTGAAGATATAGAAAATGAAAGAATGTCTAACAAAGGTTCACAATAAATTAAATGTGTTTATTGTACTTATATTAGTTTCTATTTAGGTTACAAAAAAAATCAAGTCAGATGTCACATGATCTAATTTAATAAGCTTGTGTTTACCAATGTTATATGTAGAGCTCACAAAATAAGCTCTTAAAAATATCATCAACCCCAGACCAGTAGCAGAAACTGGTCTGGGATTGAGGATATTCCTATTTAGGAAAATAAAAATGTTTATTTTTAATAAAATCCTTAAAAAATTGTTTTTCCAATTTTCCAAGCTTAAAATTCTACTGCATCTTAAACTCAAGGATATTTTCTATTCAAACTAATACAATAATATTCATTATTAGAAACAAGAAATTCATTTTATTAATTCTACAACAGAGTTAGCTTAATATCAATGGAGGTAGTTGGTAATATTGTAATGAAAAGTGAGTTATTTATTTATATAAATAAAAGTAATGGGTAAAAAAAAAAGTCTCAAGTGCTGGTTGGATTAATTTTTCAACTTTTTATTTGATAAAATTTATCTTTATTTTTTTATTATATTTTTACAAACTTTAAATTATTTGTTAGAAATATATGTTTATGAATGAAAATTATTTAAAAAAATATTATTTCAACTTTCAAATATAGAAAAAAAAAATCTAAACTGAAATACATAATAAGACTAACAAACAACCCCTTTTTTATTATTGGACAATTTCTGCATCACTGATTAAAAATATTAAATTAAAAATAAAATAGAGTTGTTTTAACTCAGTTTCTAAAACTCAAATGATTATTCAGATTACTTAAAACTAATAACATTCTATAAAATTTTAAAATTTTATTTATAATTGTAAAAAATTAGCAAAAATAAATATACTATGGTCAATATAATTGCATTCTCATTTATTCAATATCTTACATCAGGAGTGGGCAAGTGTTTTGACTCAGGGGCCATAGAAGTTGGTGAAAGGCTGCATTGGGGCCACTTTGTGAAAGTGAAGAATAGTAGAGGGCTATACCTTTTTTCATGACAATAAACACACTTCTTTATTCTCCATATTACCAAAGAAATATTTGTTTGTCCATTATTCATTAAACACACAACATTCATCACCGATTTTACATTTTTTTGGAGGGTTTATGGTTTCACTAAAGTTGGAAATGTATATATTTTCTAATGCAAAGACAAAATTGAAATTAATCAGATCAACTGGAAAAGCACTTCACATCATATCTACACTGCACATGTGTATTGACATGGCCATACTAGTGGAGAATATGAGACAAATCTTTGGTCATGCACAGGAAGGAAATCTCAGTTCAAGGCTGATTTTTCTGATTGTCTTGGTGGGCTGCATGTGGCCCTCAGGCCACTATTTTCCCACCCCTGTCTTATATGGTTTGGTGTAGTTGGTGGAGTATCTTATTTGGGACTGAAAGGTCCCAGGATTGATTCTGGTGCTCACAAGTCTAATTCTCAAACTTCTTATGAACTCTTGAGCAATAAACCCATATGCTTTTTTTATTTATCCAATTACACGTTGCTATAAAAGTGTTTTTTTCTATTTTATGTTACCTATTGCAGAGTTATCTTTTTAAGCTTTTCTTTTGTGCAAGTTTACTCCAGTGGTGATATATTTGAATTATTCTTGTATAAGTGGAGAATTATTATCAGAGTTTTCCCTAGTCCAATACACAATATTGTTTTCCATTGTAATTTAAAAGTAAAATTCAACAAAGCTAACATATTCCAAAATTATAATACTCAAAATCTTATAATAATCATAAGAGTATATATTTATAATTCAAATATATTGATTTCTTTTGACTTTTCTTTTTCAAATAGTAATTGTTTTCAAATAAAATCTGAATTTAATCACATTATTCTTTTAAAAAATAAATATTATACATATTTTGGGCAAATAAATATGTAAACAGATTGTGGAAAATATATGTTTCATTTTCAAAATGTAGCAAAAAATGAATATCTCAAAAACTCTGACAAGTGCTCTCATGCAGAGAGAACTAAAACCTACTAATCAGCAATTTTGTGTCATTATTATCAATTTGTTTATAATACATATTTCATTGCACAATACTGACATCTTGAGATTTTTTTTTGAATTAATAAATTAATATTTTTTTAGATTCAGTTTCCATTGTCAAGTGAACACAAAACAGGAAAAATAGCATTAAAAGATAGCTCTAAAAGAGTAAGTTAAAACCAAACCACAACAGAGCCATTACATACTCTTGAAATTTCTCCGTTGAAATCAATTGAGGGATTACTAAAAAGCATTTTTATATTTGTTTAATTTTTTAGCAAATATTGCTTGAAAAAATTAATTAAATAAAAAAAACATGATATTTACATTTAATTAATTGATTCTGAAAAAATGTTATGCTTCTAAAAAAGAAGCTATAAAATCAGTAATTATTATAATATATTTATTTGTTTTTACTCTCATAATCTTCATTTCTATTGTTGAAATTCTAATAAAGATGATGGATAAGAAGGCAAAATACTTAAAAAATATTCATTGACCTATTATTTAAATTATTAATCAATATTGCTTAAAACAATTAATTAATAAGTAGCATTAATACTGCTTCTCACAAAAAGATTAAATTTTATTTGACAATTTTGAAATAATTCGCTGAGCACTGCTTTCGACCCAGGGGATCATAATCATAACACTCAACCTTTGGGTCGAAAATACTGCTTAGCAAATTATTTATTAAATTGTTAAATAAAAAATAATCTTTTCTTCGGAAGTATATTAACATTACTTATACAATTACATGGCAAAGAGAAGAAGCAAAATTGGATAGAGTTAAATTCATTATGTACTTGTATTTAAACTTGACTTAATTTTTTTTTTTTGCAGTTCACTTTAATCATAATAAAAGTTATAACATTTTTGTGCATTGTTTGAAAAACTGTTATTTAATATAAAAATGATCATTTCACTGACATTCTTTTTCTATTGAGTTTTGAAGACAAACATTTAGTATAGAATTACAAGTGTTTTATTTTTATATTATATGCAAATTCTTCAACTGCTTATAGCTACATTAAATCCCTTCATAAAATGAGCTATTTTTTTTTCACAGATGCAAAACTTTCCATACAGTAGTGCCACTCAATGCAAACCAGAGTAATCAATGGATGCAGGAAAGTTTATGCATAAAATCCCTATCTAGTGTCTTCCTGCATCTACTGATTACTCTGGTTTGCACTGAGTGGTGCTACTGTATGGAGATTGTCTCTGTGAAAAACAGCTTGTGTAAGCATAAAGAATGGCAATCATGTGATGTTTGATGGTTTAAAATGAGCTATATATTATATTCTTTGAGAATTTGTTTTTACTTTCTCATTTAGGCTAATTTAATCATATCTATCTGTATATTAGAAATTGCCTTCATATTTTTTCCATTCTTATTTAATTTGAAAATGTTTTAATTATAGAAATGGAAATTTTGGGGTTTTATGCAGTTGAGAATCATATATTAAAGGTATTCCACATAACATATGGATAAGTTCATTTTGATCTGATTTTTTTTTAACATTTGAATCTTTTCGCTGATATATGCACTACAGGAATTATAATCTTTATATGTAATTTTTACGATGCCATATTGGCTAATCTAAAAGAAATCAGATAACAAAAGGTTTCAAATTAATCCAGTTCAGAATAATAATAATCCGTCTGGAATAAATAATTTTACTTGTATGATTTAAAAAAAAATTATTTGGGGGAGGGAGGGAGCATGTTTCAAATTTTCTCTGAGAAGTTGAAAATGTTACTAAGTTTTAAACAAAAGTTTTTCTGCATTTGTCCCAATAAAATTTTAATCAAATGACAAAAAAAAAAAAAAAAATACTAAGTTTGGAATCAAGTTATTATGAATATTTATAAAATTTTATGAATTTATATTAAGGCAAAAATTCCCGGTTGAAATACAATCCCATAATTAAATTTATATTATCCAGAATCATATTCCCAACAATTAACAGAATACTCAGAATTTCTGATAAAGCAATAAGAACTTTCCTCAAAGTCAACTTATATTAAAGAAATAGATATAAATTGTATATGAAGTGCATAGCAATGCATGCTGGGAATAAATTAAATCAATGATTATTAGATGTTATACAGTAGTTTAAATAAATATAAATGCAAGAATATAATGGCCACAGAATTCATGCATATTTATAGAATTTTGAATGGGTAATTAGGATTTATTTTAAAATTTCACTTATTTTAAGCTTGGATATACTAATAATTATTACTGTCCAGCAATCTAAGCATATAATAACTCACCATTTTAAATGTTATTTTTACATTCTTACATAACCTATAAGATGACATTATTTTGAGAATTGAACCTGAGTGATTTGTTATTATTGAAAAGCCATGTAAGCAATTCATAGTGATTTATAAATAGAAGTTCAAGAATTAATAATAAGGCGTAAGAACACTGAAATAAAATTGCAATAAAAAAGATAGTCATTTTCTGATTGAAATTACTTTAGTTTTTTTTTTTTAATGTGTCGAATGTAAGACAAGAACTTTAAAAAACAAGGTACTACACCACTTTAATATAATAGAATGATATTTTGAATAGATGATGGAAATATTTTATTATTTACATCTGATCAAAAATATACATAGTGTACCGGTATACCCTATATATTACCCGAGATTACGGGCTTCGAAATAAACATGACATAGCGTAAGGCTTTATTTATTTTCTTACATCGACAGTTATTCACGATCCACATAAGGGGGCGCCAGATACGATTATTTAAGTTGATTTTAACTACTCGCATCACCTTACATCATGTCAAAATGATTTCGAAGTCTAATCCCACCCACTAGCTCAACACTCCCA